>MU857009.1:0-64302 GCA_033296705.1 Chaetomidium leptoderma | reverse complement strand
GGGTATTTGCCCTGTGTTTCTAATGTATCGCGATACCTGGTATTTCCTACAGTAACCAACATCTGGCCCTCCCCCGCCGTCGTCCGCGGGCTGGATCAACCGCCCGCAGATGATTCCGTGCCTCAAATGTGGCCTGGAGCCAAGAAGAAGAACTCGGTCATGACGCCGCGGACGGACCTCGACCGGAAGGTGTCGGCGCTCGGATGGGTCAGTGTGGTGTATTCGGTCTTGTTCGCACCCATCACACAGCTCTTGTTCGTCGCCGCCAACGCGTCCCGCCACGATATCGGCTCGGCAAAGATCGTCAGGGGGCTGACGGTCGCCGTCACGGCGCTGCCGCTGTGCATTGACTGTCGCGTGCGCTATGCGGACTCCCTCAAGTGGGGGCGGTATGCGTTCAACCTCGCCGTCAGTGTCAGCTGTCTGCTGCAGGGCGCCGTCTGTGCGACCTTGTTGATTACGGGGCTGCTTGATCTGAACCTGAACCAGAAGGGTGATTACTTCGGACCCCCCCTGCCTGCTTTGGCGGTTATATACGTTGTATTTGCGTTGATTTGGATGGCCGTAAGCTTTGCAATCTTGCCGATGCGAGACGGGGGGAGGAAAGGGGCCGGGAAGACGCACTGGGCTGGATACCTCCTTGACGTGGGTATGGGTGCGTTTGCTGGGATATTTTTGGCCGCCCCTGCCATCATCTTGTACTCGAGCGCCACGTTTGGGAACAACTCGAGCGGGTTGGCTGATATTGGGTCATATCTCAGTTGTGAGAGTCAGGTCTGGAGAAAGTTTGTAGCTGTGGCGCCGTAACGTTGGGATACAGGAGGTGTATTAGCAATGGAGAATAATTATCCAAGAGAAAAGTTTTCTCGGGAGAGCGACAGAAACCTAGCGAATCGGAGTGGGTGTACCTTACGCCATCCTGGCACTGGGAGCTCCGTGTAACAAGGTTTTGCGCATTTTAGATTTGGGTGCTGAGATTCGTTTTCTCCTCGTGTTCCTTGACCCGGTGGTGTATCAGTAGCTTGGGTTGTCGACCCGACGACCCTCGGTCAGATGCATGGCAAAGCAGCAGAAATAATGCGCGGGCTCCCGCTAAAAAGAAAGCATGAACATGACAAAATCGAAACGAAACGCAAAAAAATGGCACGTTTGATTACAAGCTAGATTTTGAGCTCGAGTCCTAGAGTTCAGCCCTACGTTCCACCAGCCAGAAGAAATGGTCCTGATCTCAAACATACCAGCCGCCACATTATACCACTCGAGCAAACTAAGCAACAGAATCCAGCCCGCGGTGGCTCGTTTCAAACAAACGTCACATAACCCCTAAACATGTCGACAAACTCGGGGTCAAACTCGGAAACCCAGGCCGGCTCTTTGTTATCCTTCTCGGGTTTGGTCTTCGTACCCTCCTCAACTACAGAGTTTACGATTCCTCCTTTGACCATGGGGGTGGCCATGGACTCAGCCGCCGTCGAACCGAGAGGCGAAGTGTCCGAGGTCATTTCGGGGGCATCGTCAAGCGAAAGAGACGATATGGGATCGTCACGTTTGAGTGTTCCCCCAGGAGTTCCTTGTGTTTGAGTTCGGACGCGCTTGTGTGGGGAACCCGCACCAGTTCCGGCGAACTTCTTGGAGATTCCTTGATAAAGCACCTCATCGCTCGCCCCTGACTTGAAAGCGCCGGTTGTATCGGTGGGTCTGACCAGGGGTTGGGGGGGGAGTGTCTCCTCGAGAAACGAGAAAGTGTCATCGTCCAGGTCATCGTCCAGGTAATCGTTCTGATAATCATCCTGCTGGGTCGACGGTACTGCAACACGTGTGCCATATCCTTGAGCCGGCGTTGGTGGTTTGGCCGGACGTGAGCCAGCTGCTTCTCGCCGAAGCTCGGTATTTCCCAGCTTCTCCCCATTAACAGAATCGATAGTGACCGCTCTGCTAGCTCCATCATTCGCCACCTTCCTGGGGGGAACATCTCCCAGAGCTCGGAAGATGTCATCATCCTCATCGTCCGTGAACGAGAGATCGATGCACTCCAAGTCCATGTCGTCAAGGTTCACAGTTTTCCAGTCATTCGTCGGGGTCTTGACTGAACTGCAGGGTGGTAGGGCAAACGTCGTTTGAGTGAGGCCTGGCACGGCCTGTACATTCTGGCGTTTCACCTGACTGCCAGCCGGGAGGTAGGTAGCCACCTGTGCATGTTGTTGCGGCCGTTTCTGGGCAGGCCCGGATGCCCTCGGGTTAACGGGGTCTTCTG
The DNA here is from genome assembly GCA_033296705.1 of Chaetomidium leptoderma. Classification (NCBI taxonomy): domain Eukaryota; kingdom Fungi; phylum Ascomycota; class Sordariomycetes; order Sordariales; family Chaetomiaceae; genus Chaetomidium; species Chaetomidium leptoderma. The sequence continues at coordinate 62,048 of MU857009.1, read as the reverse complement.
CGAGATCCTCTCTCTTCCTCTTCGGTCTCTGCAATGGACGTCTGCGTGGCTTGTCGAGGCCCTCCCTGCAACATCGGTGGGTGCACGGATTGCCAGATCTGGTAGGGGCGCCTCCGCTGCAGGTATGGTTGCACTGCCATTTGCCATTAGGCAGCCGAACGGGCTCGCGAGTGGTCGTCTGCGTCAAGTCGGCTTCGCCCTCATCATCGTGGCCCGCCAAGTGGTTGTCAAACTTGTCTACCGCTTGTCTCTCGATGGCCTCCAACTCTATCAACTCCTCGACGGACGGGTAGTCGTCAATTTCGATCTCAGCCGTGGCTCTCGGGGCCTGCTTTATTGAGGGATGGGCCAATGCTTGCTCAGCCGCCAGGATGAGGTCCGAATCGTCAAGTCCGCGGTCGTCGAGGTACTCTTGGCTGTCGGCTCTTCTCCGCTGGTTGAAGCCTGTATCTGCGGCAACTGGCCGCGCCGGAAACGCCGAGGCTGGCAGCTTGTGTTCGAGAGTCTTTGACACAGTGGTCCCGACTATCTCCTCACAACTGAAGTGGCAGACGACGTGATCCTTGACATCTCGTAGTCCAACTGAGAACCTCAGCTCAAACCCTGCCTCTTTGTCCAACTTCCTCATACTCCCACGCCAAAAGTACACCAAAGTGCCATTGCTGGTCTCGGCAAGGAATGTCAGCGCTGGCACTCGACCCAACCAGTTCGGCGGGCCCTTTCGGTTCAAATAACGGAGTGTTGCTTTCACTTCAATGAGAACGGGCTCCTCCGACCCGTGTTGGGCCCTGTGTCTAACGACTGCCGCGGCCACATCGAGGCGCGGGAATTTGTCGAGCTGCGTTTGCAAGCTCCTGCCGAAAGGTGGTTGCCGGGACATTAGACGCTCAATCTCGTCGTAGTCTTTGTCTGCCAGTTGCAAAACGGTGCGAATGTCCTTGCTTGCAAGCTTTCTCATCCCCACAGGACCGATGTTTGGAACCTGGGTGAGTTGGGTAGCGCGTCCCTCCCAGGACTCTGCTGCGAGCGCTCTGGCGAGTTCGAGTGCGGTCTTGGTTCCCACCGAGTCGCGATCATAACCTTTGCAGTCAATGACGGCGCGGACCAAACGGTTCAGTCTATCAAAGACGAGCTTTCTTTCAACCATGAGTTGGCGTCTGACCTTGGCCGCTTCCCTCGAGTCGGGGTACTGCACGCATCCGAGATGAGCCTGAATAATAAGCGAAACCTTGTGTCCCGTTTGATTCACAGCCTCCTTGACCGGGTACATAATCAGCGGGGATTGGTTCATCTCACGGAAGAGCTGCCTCTCCGCCGGCCTGAAGCGGAACTCCTTGAACTCGGATGCCTGGGAGAGGATCGTGATCTATCAAACTGTTAGTCAGCTGCAATGCAGGACGCCGGCAAGGGGAGGGAGCTTACCAACGCCTCCATCCCCACCCCACGGGGAATCTGCAGGAGCAGCTTCATCGTCTGAAACTCGACCATGTACTTGGACATTGCAAGCCCGTACTCGGTGCACCGGAATGTACCGTGGTCGCTGACCAGTTCTGCTTCCTGCAGCTGCTTGATATCGCGCTCGCAAATTTCCTCGAGTCGGTCATCCACCTGGGCAGGGTTCGTTGTCCCGCCGGTGAGCGGGTAGTAACCCGGATTCCGTCTTAGCCTCACGCTCAAAAATGTCCCACCGAGCCATGTTTTAGCAGACGCCAGGTTGTGGATTGTCCCCAAGCAGATTTCCGAGTTGAGATGCTCAATGAGGTTGAGGTGCAGCGTGCTTTCGAGGATTTCTTGGCCGGAGACCATCTTCTGGTAGCGCTCCTTGTTGGCAGCACGGGTGAGTATGATTGCGGTGGCACTGTCGTCGAATTGCGGCCGGCCGGCCCGGCCGAGCATCTGCATGACCTCGAGGTCCGAATACTCCTCCAGGTTGTCGTTCATGAACCCCACGGTACCCTTGAGCACGACGGTGTGGCAAGGCAGGTTGATGCCCACCGCCAAGGTCGAGGTGCAACAGATGACGCCGAGTTGGCCCTTCAAGAAATGTTGTTCGACGGCGGCCCGATCCTGTACATCGAGACCGGCATGGTGGAACGCTACACCGAACCTGACAATCTCCTGCAGCTCCCTGCTGACGACTGGCACGCGCTGAGAAGGTACAGGCCACAGTTTGTCGCCGTCTGGCCTGCCGGAGGCAAAGTCTGCCAGCATTGCCGCACTGCTTTCGCACGACTTGCGAGTAAAACAGAAGACGAGAATGGGCTTTTGTCGGGCGTGCTTCGAGATCAGGCCTGGGAGTTTCTGGTCCAGAAATCTGTCGAAAACGAAGTCGTTGCTATTGCTGTCAAAACCATAGACGAACTTCTGAAGCTTCACCGGACGGAATTCCTCGCCAAAGGCTTCGCGGTGAGCGGGCAGTTGCTGGTTTGTGTGGCTCCGGCCCAGCCATCTTGCAATGTCGTCCGAGTTAGGCACAGTTGCGCTCAGGGCAATGAACCGAACGTTGGCCCCAATGGTCTTCATCCGTGACACCACTGCCTCAAGAGTTGCGCCGCGTATGTCTTTGAGGATGTGGACTTCGTCAATGAGGAATAGCTCGACCAGTTGCAGCAGCCTTCTGTGGTCTTGCCACTTCCGGGTGATGGAATCCCATTTTTCAGGGGTAGTGACGATAATGGAAGCATCGCCAACCCGCCTCATCTCGGCTTGGGAGGTGTCGCCGGTCAGCTCAGCGCACTTGAGGTTCATGTGGCTAAACTTCTTTTCCCAGTCGCGAGCTTTCTCGGAGCAAAGCGCCTTGGTCGGTGCTTGGTACACGATCTTGAAGTTCTCGTTCCCTCGGTCGAGGGCGAGCTTGCAGATGGCTAGCTCTAGAATTGCTGTCTTCCCGCTGCCGGTTGGTGCAGCAACGACGACGTTGTCATTGGTGCGGTAGACGACGTCGAAGCACTTTGACTGGACTGCATTGAATAGTTCGTAGGGGAAGATGGCGCGAGATTTGTCTGGCAATGCCTGGCGTAGGCTGACAAGAGGTATGCCGTGAACAACCGGGGTCGTGTGTGAGGAGTTGGGCTGGCTGGCTTGAGCAAACTGGACCGGCGGAGACGCATCCAAAGTTGGGGGCACTCTGCGTTGGGAAGATGGGGTATTTCGTTGCTTGTGGGCGGACAATCGTGCGGTAGGGCTTGAGCTTGGTGGGCCATGAAAGCTGTTTGTCAGGGAATGGCCCGTTTGAGGGCTTCGTTCATGTGGTACTGCAGAAAATTAACTAACGCCCAGTAGGATAGCGAGCGTTGGGTTTATCTCACCAGGCTGTAGCGAAGACCTTCTGGCCTGCCACATGTTGTGTGGTTGCCTGAAGAGAGTCGCTGGTCCCTGTCCGATCATGCTGTTCTGGTTCGAGGACCGTTGGACATTGTCCGCCGTCGCCGCCCTTCGTTGGGGTTCCGGTTCGATATAGGGGCTCGGAAGGAGGGTGGCCTCGTAGTATGTGTCATACCCGTCGGGTGTGTTGGAAACATGGGAGGGAGTAGGAGTGGGGAAATAGCCAAGCGTTTGTCGACGGCTGGGAATGTCTTTGAGAGGTTGAGAACGCACAGGGGCGTGCCCGAGAAGATCTCGATCTGGAGTGGGTTAGCACCCACCGACCGAATGGGCTTTGGACGAAAGGAGGAGACGTACCAAAATCATCCAAGCCATCGTCGTATGAATTGGCCATGGCGATGAACTGGCGAGGGACGGAAACCCGGAACGCAGACAGGAGGTAAACAGACTGATTTCAAGCGCCGGGCGGATGCATATAACGAGGCGGTGAGGGGACGACTGTTCCAGGTTGATGCTCATTCCGGTGCATGGAGGACAGGACGAGCGTCAAAATCCAGAGTCAACGACGCGTTCGAAATTTCAGGCAGCCATGGTGCCTTCCACTCCTGCACTTGACCGGCGGCATGGGTCCACGGGTGTGGTGTTGATCGTCCCTTCCCTCTCAAGTTCGCCAGTACCTACCCTCCACCGGTTACGGAGTATTGGGTCGTGGTAGCTCAAGGCCTAGATTATCAATTCTTGAGTTCAACATCATAGAATATCACGAAACCTATTGTGGGCAATTCCTTCAGTAATGGTGAGGGGAGCATGCAAAGATTCAAGATCGTGTGGATGTCGACGGCCAAAAAGTCCGGGGTTGCAACTAAACTGCGGTACTGAATATGATCCTGTCATTGAACACATCTTGTGCCCGTGGCTTGATGGCGTGCCACCATACCTCGATGCAATACTGTATAAGTCATGTCTGGCCAAGGCGGCGGGCCTTTAATCGGAGATCCCGGGGGCCGGGCCAAGACCGGACATGTGGGACCGGAGCCGGAAAGTTTGGGACGGGACGCCCGGGCCCGAGGTGTTGGAATCTGAGTAATAACGTTACTCCGTACCCCGATCTGGGGTCGTGGGTGATGCGCGCCAGATTGGCTTTACCCTTTCCCCACCATGGCCTGTTCCAGACCCAAAGTCTACACGTGGCAGACAAGCAGCACACAGGCCACATCGGCGACTGCACGCCTTGGTCAGGGAAATGAAGATAATAGAGGCATGAAGGTTTTTCTGTCCAGTGATCTCGGCCGACGCTAGACTCTCCACTTGAGCGCAGCACAGTCGGCGACCCCAGCGGTCCACGTGTAAGGTACCTCGGGACGGGACGGGCTTGGCATGCAACTCAACTGTCCATTCAGGCAGGTCTTTGGCAGCAACGTGCTGAAGCCAGGGGCCAATCAGGCCCTCGGAGTACTCGGTGCCCCTGAAAATCGCGAATTGCGACACCGATCGAAGATGATGATTGCAACGCTGGGCCACCCACGCGCTTGCGTCTCCTCAGCTCGCCCTGGGCTCGCGTCGCGCCGATGCACTCGGCGCACGTGGGCCAAACAATTGCGTCGGTATAACTACGTCGTCGCGCTGCCGCGGTCGTCGCCATGGAGGGGCAAGCTGTGCCAAGCAGCCGAACTTGGGACTTCCGCCGCCAGCCATGAAGACGACAACGACAACGGTGGTTTACTGGGCATTTGCCAGCCTGCAGTCGCTGGCTGCGGCCCTGACCGTCGCCGAGATCAACGGTAACAAGTTCATCTCGCCGTACTCGGGGCAAGCAGTCACGAATGTCACGGGCTTGCTGATCGCCAAGGGGCCCAAGGGCGTCTGGATTCGCTCAACGACACCGGACGACGACAAGGCCACCTCGGAGGCCATCTACGTCTTCGGCAACAAGGTGGGCGCTAGCCTGACCGTCGGCGATATAATCTCGCTGGATGGGAAGGTGTCCGAGTACCGGTCCAACGCCAACTACATCTACCTGACCCAGATCACCTCTCCAGCGAACGTCAATGTGCTCTCGTCGGGGAACACAGTGACGCCGCTCGTCATTGGCAAGGACACCCTGCCGCCCCCAACCGTGCAGTACACCAGCCTCGATGGCGGTGACGTCTACAACCTGCCGAATGCGGCGGCCAACGTCTCCGACGCGAACCCTGTGCTGGACCCGACCCAGTACGGTCTGGACTTCTGGGAGAGCCTCAGCGGTGAGCTGGTCACGGTCAAGCAGCCGCGCGCCATCAAGGCGCCCAACAAGTACGGCGACACATGGGTGATTGGCGACTGGGCTGTGACGGGAAGCAACAAGCATGGGGGTTTGACCATGTCCGATAAGGGTAAGTTGCATCTAATTATGCCTTTGTCTCAGCCATACCCATACTAACCACCCACCACAGACTCCAACCCCGAAGTCATCACTATCGGCGCCCCTCTGGACGGCACCAAGAACCCCACCACCTCCAAGATGAGCGATCAGTTCGAGGACATCACCGGCGTCGTCCAGCAAACCTTTGGCTTCTACGCCATCCTCCCCCTGACCGCCATCAAAGTCACCACACCCGCCTCTGCCGCCGCGCCTCCCACCACCCTCACCAGCCAGGGTAAGTGCAACGGCCTCACTATCGGCAGCTACAACGTCGAGAACTTGGCCCCGACCTCGGCCCACCTCCCCAAGGTCGCCGCCCACATCGTCGACTACCTCAAGACGCCCGACCTGATGTTCATCCAAGAGATCCAGGACGACAGCGGCCCCACCGACGACGGCGTGGTCACAGGCAACGCGACCCTCACAGCGCTCGTCGGCGCCATCAAGTCGGCCAGCGGGGTGGCCTACGCCTTTGCCGAAGTCGAGCCCGTCTCCGACGCCGACGGCGGCCAGCCCGGCGGCAACATCCGCGCCGCGTACCTGTACCGTCCCGAGGTGGTCAGCCTGTACAAGCCCAACCAGGGCGGCGCCACCGACGCGACCGATGTCGTCCCCGACCAGGGCAAGGGCAAGGGCAAGGGCAAGGGCAAGGGCAAGGGCAAGGGCAAGGGCCTCGGCGGCGCGCCGTCGCTGTCGTTCAACCCCGGCCGCATCGACCCCGCCAACGCGGCGTGGAAGAATAGCCGGAAGCCGCTCGCTGCTGCTTGGACAGCCAAGGGGGCCGAGAGGCCGTTTTACACCGTCAATGTGCACTGGTCGAGCAAGGGCGGTGGCACGTCGCTGCATGGGGATGTCAGGCCGCCTGTTAATGGGGCTGTAAATGCCAGGATGGCGCAAGCTAACGTTACGGGGGTGAGTAAAATACAACTTGGGGGACTGGGAATAGTAACGGGGGAAAAGATGCTGACGGGGGAACACAGTCGTTCATTGCCAAAATCCTTGCCCTGGACCCGGACGCAAACGTCATTGCTGCAGGCGACTTCAACGAGTTTTCCTTTGTGCAGCCGATGAAGACCTTCTCGGCCATCTCGAAGATGGTTGACCTCGACGAAGCGATCAACGCTCCCGTGGAGGAGCGGTACACATAGTGAGTTTGCCCCTGCTGCCTGGTGGTGTGGGTGGGTGACGGTGCTGCAACGATGGATGCGGTGATGCTGACTGCGAGACACAGCGCCTATGACATGAACGCGCAGGCCCTTGACCACATGTATGTCAGCCCCCGCCTGGCAAACAGCAAGAGCTCGCGGTTTGAGCATATCCACGCCAACACGTGGGCGGCCTTTGACGAGGTGGTGTCGGATCACGACCCGAGCATCGCGCAGCTTGACGTCTGTGGCCGCTGAGGCCGGGCAGGGGTGTTTTGACCTGACCTGTACATATTGTAATGGAGATACTGGGCGTATAGACTCCCTCCGCGCTGATGACGCGGTGTAAATAGTTACTCGGTCGGGCTCCGTAAACGCCAAACCTAGAAGAGTCGGACTCGCAGAGAAGGAAACGAATGACCACCTGGTAAATTTTCAGGTCCGAAGGAGAATCGTTTGTAGAGGGGTGATGGGGTAAATCGAAGGTCCAGCAATCCGAGTTTTTAGAAGGAGGTGTGCCATTGTCTTCAGCCCTCGTTCATTCAGTCAACATTGTCGCTATTGCTTTTGCGTAGATTACTCCAGCACTTTGTGTCTCGGAGTGGTATCCCGGTGGCTGGTTGACACATGCTCAGCTGAAGAGGAAATGAAGGGCTGAAGTTTCGGCCGAAAACCGCTAGTTAATTAATTCAATTCGCTTCTGCAGCCAACCAGCTCCCGCACATGAAGCCACGAACTAAGTGGGCACCGGGAGGGCGCCAGCAGGCTCGGTTCTCGCGACACCGGCGGCGGTGAGTCGACTTCGGTTGGGAAACCTCTGATTTTCTCCAGTCAAGTTTCACTTCGAGTCAACCCGACCGCCACCCAACAAACATCCCAGCCCAGCTGTCATACGCTACCCAATAACCAAAACAAGCCACAGCCGCGCAACAACCAACAACAAAAAAGAAATGCCGACCGTCGAACCACCAAGACAGCAAGCGCCAATGGAGGCTGCTCCTGCGGCGACGACCGGAAGCGCTCGAGGCGAGATCGTCACACAACAGCCAGTACGTACCTAATTAGTCGCCAGGTAATATCGAGAAAAGGATGAAACTGACCTGCGCGCGGCCATAACTCAAGAGAAGCGAGCCTCGCCCGCAACCCGAGAATGAGGTCTCGCTGCGCGGTGGCGGCATGACTATGGGCTGCACTTGCTGCGATGGGTCATGTTCGTTCAACAGGCGCTGCTGCTAGTCGTTACTCTACTAGGGGGGCTCGTTACGGGGTAGAGGAATGGGGTGGTATGAGGTTATGAGATGAGATGGCGACGATAATGGATGGTGGACGTTGGACTGGATTGGGGGCGTTGCATTGAGTTGGAGCTGGTTCGTTTGTCGGTTGTTGATTCCCGAGGGGGGATCCAGAGTTGTGGTTTGGCAGACGGGCTGATGAGAGACTTGGAATTAATGCATGAATTTGAGCGGAATCGGACGATGGAATAAGAGGCTTGGTTGCGATTGCAGGAACAATGTGTTGAGTCGTGGGACTCATTGATCTGTCCGGTTGGTATTGAGTCTTCCCCGAATCCAGCTCTCAGCAACTGCAATTTAAACCCTTGAATGGAAAGACGGAAACAAGTGGAGATGGTCCTGTGTCCGGCAGCCTTCGTAGTTGCCCAGGTGATCAGTAGCAACCTGGAAGGGATCACGTCACGAAAACGGTCATGATGTCATTGGTGTTACCGGTCACCCAGATGTCAGGAACTCCAGCACAAACGACCACTTTATTTCGAACCTTATTCCCATTTCCACTCGCAAGTTCACGACACCAATCAGCAACTAGTCAGTTCACATCAGCCCACATTCATAAACAAGACCATCACCAGCACCATGAGATTCTCCAGAACCCCAATCATCGGCACCGCCCTGCGCCCTGCCCTCCAGCAGACACCTCGCCTCCGGCCCGCCCAGACACGGCTCGCCACCATGGGTCCAGGCTCCGGGCCACAGGGCGAAGTAGGTGACAAGGGGCCTGTCAAGGACTACAACAAGGACGGCACGAACCCCAACAAGAACATCATGTAAGTCACTCCCCGTCCGTTTTTTTTTGATATTGTTACTGACTCGACCATGTAATAGGTATATCGGGCTCGGCGCACTCGCTCTCGGAGGAGTCTACGCCATGTTCTCGTCGAAGCCGGAGAAAGTGGCGGAGAAGGTACAGCAGAAGGCCAATTCGCCCCCTGCTCGCTAAGATCACTTATGTCGCGTGTCCGAGCCGATAAGGGAGGCGGGGGTTGGTTTGCGGAATGTGGTTGACTGGGCTTTTGCTTTTTGAAAGGAGAATCTTCCGGCCATTCATTGATTAGCATCGGGGGGTTGCTAAGGATATTATATAATTAACACATGTCACCGAGTGTCGCCCAGCACCAGACATGAAAACTCAAACCCCTTTATTGAAAACCCAGTTGATCTCCCGTGTCGTCATTTTCAAGCACGCTTTCCAGCAGTTCGAAGTCTGGCACCTCCATCGTGTCACGGGCAGGTTTTGGGGTCCCCTCGGGCCCTGGGACCAAGAATCTCCGTATCCAAACCGGAACACTCTGCTCTTTCTGAAGAAGAGCCGAGACCTCACCCAGGAATGCCGCCTCCCGGGGATGAAGCAAGAAAACCCGCATCTCTAGCCATGTTGCGATCTTGTCTACTACCAATCGTCGCATGATGCGGCGTTTTTCCCTGTTGTGTGGCGCGGTTCGCAAGACATGTTTCACAATCTCGAGCCTGGACTCAAACAAGGGGGGGATCGTTCCCGTCCCGAGGTTACTAATAATACCAGACCGAGGGTTGCGCTTGCGTTCAACATCTAGGGGGCCATAGAGAGCGTCCGTTAGCAGGGACTCGCACAGGGACGGCTCGTCGCGCAGGGTTGTCTTGTCCGCCTTCGCTGCCACGAACGGGAAGATTGCAAACTTTGCCGTTAGACGTAAGAAGGTATGCTGTTCTATGCGCTTGGTGTTGGTGTTCTCTTCATCGAGACGGGGGTTGTTGTTGAGCTGGCGGAACATTTGATGTTGGTCGATCTCAGCTGCTCAAGATGGACGATTCGACGAGTATAGTCTTCGACCTGGTCCAGTGTCTGTACTAGTCGAGCACTGTCCCCCATTTTGTGGCTGGCTAGTGCTGCGTGTCGGTGGCATATTGCGAACAACTCCCAGAAGATGGACCCCCCCGTTTGTTGCTGTGGTATACCGTCGGTGGTGGTTGGTTTGGGCTCCAGGTTTATCAATTCCGTTGTCCTTGCTTTGAACAGGGCCATGTTCGGGTCAAAGCCGTTCGGCGCGTCTCGCTTAATGTCGGCAAGACTCTGGCTCCGAGTGACCCATTCGAGAACGGTGCGATGAAGAAACCCAACGGAGCCCCTCGGGTTGATCTCGAGGAGTCCCATGGTCCGGCTGTGTAACCGCCGACGCATCGTGGCCACCATCCAGGATCGTTTGGCCTCAAACTCTTTCGGGAGCTCACGGTGGAACGGGCTCTCCTCATCCTCGTCGGCCAAGAAGAAGGTCACGGCCGAAGGCGTAATGCTACAGGGCCTTAGTAGCGACTCCAGAAGGAGGAGAAAGTACTGTGCCGACTGCGCGGCATGATTGACGCTGATTTGCCCTCTGATGGCGTCGAACAGATTCTCGACGTCTCGGGGCAATTGGAGCAGCGTTGTGTGCAGGTCGGCAAGCTTGTCCCCTTCTGTCAGTCACCCGGCGAGAGCCCGAGTCACGACGGCAACCCAGAGGAAAACGCCGTCGGCTCTCGAAGCAATGTCCTGGAGGAGCCTTGCTGCTTCAGCTGGCTCTGCGGACTGTAATTCTTTGAAGGCTGGGAGCCCCTCAAAGTAACCCCTGACGTAGCGGACAATATCGTTTCTGGTCAGGTCCTGGACCAGAAGGCTGGGGCTCTGGTGGAAGGCGTCGTGGAAGACGGTCCATGGTCGGCTGCTGACACATATCTTCACCCCTTTCCACTGACTGAGGTCTCTGATGACGTCGACAAGCTTGGCGTGGTCCCCGTCGAACTCGTCGAGACCGTCGATGAAGAGGGCAAGTCGATATTCGTTCCCGGCTTCAGATGCGAGAGCCGTGAGACACTCAACGAGTTCGTCCCATTCCCAGTCCGGGAAGTCGCGTTCTGCCGCAAGGCCCAGAATTTGAAGGTAACTCCATCTTTTTTGACAAACACGGGGCACAAGGTCAGGTCTTTGCCGCAGGTATTCGATGAGAAGGGCCCGTAGTAAGCCCTCTTGGGATTTCTGCAGGTCTGTCCCCGCATTCCAGAAATAAAACGACGCTACCAATAGCTCGTTGGATGTTGACCAGACGGCGAGATGATCCCGGAGTAGGTGGTGGGACGTGAGAAATTTCATCAAGGTTGATTTCCCGGCCCCGGGTTTGCCAGCAATCCAGTATATCTCTCGGTTGTCCTTCTCGAGCCACGCCGCGAGGTTGCACCACGGCGAGGAGGGGTCGGCGTCTAACTTGGCCTTAAATAACCATTCAAACGTGTCGGTGTATGCCTTTGGAATTGCGTCTTCGCGGTCTTGAATCGAGTTGAATCCGAGGCTGCCGATAATGGAGAGCCGAGCAAGCTTTGCGAATTGCGGATTTAGTGGGACATTATGGCTTGGCCAGGGAGCACATTTGGTTGCCCACAATGTGTCTAGCAGGTGGTGACGATATCTGTGTCCCAGTTGCGGATTGTCTCGGCTGGTGAGACCACTTAGGTAGGTATGCTGCAGTGATTTTTCGTGGAGCAGGGTCGAGTATTACCGCCCGTCCGGATTGTTGCCGAGACGCCTGCACGACTACTTTCTCGTGCCGGTCTGCCTTTCCCCACAAGGAAACGAGTGCCGCCGTTTGTATCTGCTGTTGGACCGCCTGTAGCTTCTCGGTCAGGTCCTTGATTTTGCTCTCTGATGTGACCCCCTTGATGGCTGCCCCAAGGCTTGACAGGCCTGTTGCTGCGTTGGATGCGGTCGACTGCCTTGCGCTCAACGTCTGAAGAATACCGGCCAGCTCTTCGCTAATCCCCTTGCACCGGCGACAGGCCAAGAGGAAGATAGCATCTGGGGACTCGGGCTGTGGGCTCTGTTGTAGCTCCAAGGCCTTCTCCTCTACCCGGTTCGTCAAAGAACAAAGGTCCCTGGTAACCCCTTTCAAGACCAGGACCCTCTCTGTCTGCCCCGACGCGGATTTGTAAATCTCGATAGTATCCGTCAGGGGCCTAGTAGCGAAGTCGACGAACTGCACGGCCGCGGCGGCGACGCCCAACGCGCTCACGGGCTCCATTGCGAGCACGTGTCTGGCGATACAGGACTGGATTGTGGGTTGTATGAGGCAAGTTCGCTCCCACGGGTGGCCAAGTCTGAACTTTCAGGCGAACCTCTAAAGGCTGGTTGATGGTGGATGGTAGGTCGTGCAAGTTGAAATTTGTCCAAGTTATGCGGTTGTTCCGCGACGTTGGGCTCAGGAACAAGCTGTTGGGAGCCACAACGGTGAGAAAGCTCTGACTAGTGCTTGCTGTGAACGACGTTAGCGAGCAACCAATGAAAAGCACCGTCACGCATCTCAAAATGAGGGGCCGCAAATGGCCTGAATGCGCATGGGCTTATTGGGCTAGACAGGGCAGCTGATAGCCTGATGGAAACGCGTGCAATGGGACGCTGGGCGCGCCAAGCGGTCCTGTGATTCTAGATTTCGGAGCCCAGGTACCTACTTAGACATAATTAAACCCACTGCAGGAGGCCAATTCGACCCCTGCTCGCTAAGATCACTTATGTCGCTTGTCCGAGCCGATTAAGGGAGGGGGGGGGTTGGTGTGCGAAATGTGGTTGAGACTGGGCTCGTGTTATCCATCAGTTCCTATCTGTCCCTATGTACCCGTGATTAGACCACCGGTTGTTTGGGCACGACCTCAACAACCGATGTTTGTTTTTCCGACAGCCGGCGTCCTCGTTGATCACACGATGTGTATAGCCCTATGCTGGCAGGTAGATCCACGTAGCCCTTGGATGCCGCGTTCCCTCCCGGTGGATTGGCTTACATTCTGCCGACTTGGTCAAAGACCCCGAACATAAAAACAGGGCTTTGGCTACCCCGGGTTGGCCATGGTAACTTACTCACTCTCTTCATTCTCATCTTCATCATTGGCCTGGTTCACAATGTGAAGCGGTACTCCATCCATCTCATCCCGAATCGAGGAGAGGCTTTCGTACAAATCGTGCATTTCCCTATGAAAGGAACAGCCTGGTTCCCCGATGGGGACTTCTTTGGCAAATGGAAGGCCTGTAAGTTGCTGGATCGTTGACACAATCTTGTTGGCTGAAAGTGTTTCGAAAGGAAGAAGAGACGGCCAGATACCGAGCTTAATGAGGGCATTAAGGTATCGAGCGGGGTGAGAGAGACCACAGCTACAGTATGCGTATTCGGTGTCCGTGTCGAAGTCGGAGAACTCGGGGCTGAATTCGCCGAGGTACAGGTCGGTGAGTTTGGAAAGTACCATCAAACGGATCGCGTTCTGCGTGTGCCTAATTTCACAAGCCAACTTGTCTAACGACGGCTCTGTCAGTAAAGAGCGCTTCATATAAACCCAGACGGGCAACGTAGATGTATTGTACCTCGAACAATCTTCGGCAGTTGCGATAGGAATTTGTAGGCTTTCCAGGACGCGGCGAAATCGGATGGTAGCTTCTCAACAAACTTCGCAGACATCATGTCGAACTTTGGTGACTGGAAGAGGTACGCCGCAAGCAGGCCGTAGCCCATGTCTCTCACCGGGTTTGTGAAACTCACGGGAAACTGGTCGGGATCGCACCACAAACGGATCCAGGGCACCAGTGCGGCATTGCAGTCGTACTTGTCGGACTGGATCGCGATATGCGCAATCGCCGACGCGGTGAACTTCTTGACGATCCGGCCGGACTTGAAGTGGATGTTGCTGAAAATGAAATCCATCGCGTCGAGGTCATCTTCCTCTAGCGTGATAGTCGGCTGCTGATCAGCGGCGCTCTTCTCACGAGCCTCCTGGAGCTGGCGACCCTCCTGGTATCTTGGGCCGAGCATTGTGGCGAAGACGCGCGATGCAAGGCGAAGCATCCTGGACGAAACGAGAAATGAGCGGGATCTGGACCGATCGATACCCCGAACGACCACGACGAGATCGCCGTCATCGTCCAGAGGGATGGGTTTGCCGTTGGCCGCGGCGTCCATGATTGAGGATGTCTGGAGTTGTTGGCTCAGAGAGCGGAGTGGTCAAGAAACCCGAGTGCCTGGATTTTATCGCTGCCTTTGCTTGGTTCAGTGCGAAGAAATTTGGCAACGCCAAAACACGCCTTTGTGACCACAACTTGGGACAAAACCCAAGAACTTTTTACGACACACAAAACTGCTAGACCATCTGAAAGCTTAAGGCTTGAGAAGAAGGCAAGAACAGAGTTTGCCGCTGTCATGTGATAAAGACGTTGGCTCAAGCACTGTTTTGATCTTCTGCTTGACTGTTTTACCTGAAATCCTCAGAGCCGGCATCTCTACTTTCTTCAAACTTGACCCTTTATATGAGACTGCCCGAGTAATTACTGACCGCTTCCATCCAACACCCATCTCCTTCCTTCGGCCCAACTATTCAGGATAACTCCCCGCTTCATCCATGGACTTACTAGAAAACCCCCCCACGGGCGCCCTCAGATAGCAGAAACATGGTAAACCTTTTGACACGACAGGAGTCAACGGAAACGAAAAGGACGGAAGCATACTCAAGTTCTGAACGTGCTCTCGGATGAGATCCAATGATTGCCCATTAATTGCCTTGCGACAACGTCTGTTTGTTACATATAAGTATGACTTGGGGATTTCAATGTTAGCCGTGCCAACCTATTATATTCTCAACGACGGCGGCGGTTCGTGGTCCTCCGCGTGTTCGGAGTGGGTCTGGTCCGCGCATCGGGGTTGGAGGTTGCGTGCCAAGCCAAAGCCGTCGGGGTCCCACATCCGACTGGTGTTACACTGCATGCCGGGAAGGTGCAATTTGCTGTAAAAGGGCAGGCGTCAAAGGTCACTGGACTTAGGACGAGGAGATGAAATGGATCGCCTGACTGGACTACCTTATCGTTCTTAGCCGACGCCATGGCCTTGAAGACAAACAAGCGAAGAGAGCTCAAGAGGTCAAGGTCATCTGCCCAGCCACCTCGCTTTCGGCGGCCCACCAAGCGGGAGCTGGAAAGAAGTGGAGCTGAGACATGAGCTTAAAGTGAGGGGTCGCCAACGAGGCTCGAGCGAGGTTCCTCTCTCGAATGGGAACGACGCCTGATGGTGGCTAGAAGAGTACAGAATAGCTTGAGGAGGCACTGGCACACCGAGTATTCGATCCTCTTTGCGGCACATGTGTTTCCGACCGCTGACCGACTCTTTGATGCGGCACAAATACCACTCTGAAAAGGCACAACATTCCGATTACCCGCAAGTGTGTGTTGTTAGTGTTGCGTTTGGCGGTGGAACCTTGAACAAAGAGAGACCGGCGCGTCTTCGATCTGCAAGGGCTCCCCGCGCGACCACTTTCTGATTTCACCTGCGCGCGCGAGTTCCCTCTTCTGCGCTGTTTGACAACTTCAACAATTTGCGACCCCTGTTGCAGTGTTGCCGCTGTTGCCGTCCCGCGTTGTATCGACCCAAGTCTTGCCGCACCTCCCTGGCAGCTGTAGGAGCTCGCCACCAAATCGCACGCGACCGCGCATTGGATCGGCAATTCGGGTCTCAGTGACGTCGGGAACCGGGCCCCTACGTAAGGTGCAAAACCGCAACCTCCCAACCTTTCTAGCTGGGATAGAAGGACGCCAGTCTCCCACGGCGCCAATTCCATCTGTTTGGCGCCGAAAAAACCCCCCACCAAACCTCTTGAGCTGCTGACCACCAGCGCCCAGCGACGACAATCGCTGCATCCAACATGGCGGCCCACAGCCCCCAGATCGCGACGGGCCCGACGCTGTTCGGTGTGCCCATGAAGCAGGCAACATTGTTCACAGTATGCGCTCGCCTCGATGCTAGGTGGAAGAAGTATTTGGTCCGCTAACATGACGGGCACAGTTGATGTTGCAAAACTCGGCGCTGATCTTGGTGGGTAAAACCCCCCTTCCAGCTCAGCCCAACCCCCCCCCACCCTCCTCGACGGCAATCACTGACGCCGCCATCCACAGATCATGCACTACTCTCGAGTAATGACCCCGCCGGGCGACCACCGGTACTTTGCCTCGACCGCCGTCCTCCTCAACGAGATCATCAAACTCGCGATATCGCTTACCTTCTCCATGCACGAGGTTTCGAGGAGCCTGGCGCCGCAGACGCCCGTGACGGTGTTGTTTGAGCAAATATACAACCAGGTCTTCTCGGGGGATAGTTGGAAGCTGGCAATCCCGGCTGTGCTGTATACACTCGAGAACACCCTGCAGTATGTGGCGTTGAGCAACCTGGATGCCGTGCATTTCCAGGTGCTTTACCAGCTCAAGGTAGGCAGGATCCTCTAAGCTGGAAGCTGGGTGTGGCCCAACTTGGACAAAGTTGTAGGTGGCTAACCCTTGTCTTAGATCATTACCACAGCCGTCTTCATGGTCGTGTTGCTCGGCCGCACACTCGGAGCTAGGCGGTGGCTATCACTCATCGTGCTCACCCTCGGCGTTTCGGTCGTCTCTCTCCCCTCGTCCAACGCCACGGACCTGACGCTGGACATTCACGACTTTAGCGACCACTTCTTCCCGCGGTCCGTACACGAGATGGGGCAGTTTGCGGGCGGCGTGGCAGAGGCGGCTAGGGAGTTGACGAAACGGGGTGTTGGTGGGCTGGCCAATGAGCTCACAAGGCGGTCTGCAACATACGAGGGTATCGCGGACGACCTGGATAGCATGCCCAAGATGAACTACTCGATCGGCCTGACCGCGGTTCTGGTGGCAGCGGTTGTGTCGGGGCTGACGGGAGTTTACTTTGAGAAGCTGCTCAAGCACTCGACCACGCCGGCGTCGGTCTGGACGCGAAACATCCAGCTGTCCTTTTACTCGCTGTTCCCGGCGCTCATCATCGGCGTCGTCATCAACGACGGGGAGGAGATTGCCAAGCACGGCTTCTTTGACGGATACAACGCCGTCGTGTGGACGGCCATTGTCTTCCAGGCCATGGGCGGGGTGCTGGCCTCGCTCTGCATCAACTACGCCGACAACATCGCCAAGAACTTTGCCACGAGCATCAGCATCGTCATCAGCTTCCTGTTCAGCGTTGTCGCTTTTCACTTTTCCGTCTCATTATCGGTACGTTTTTTTTTCTCCGGTCCCGAGGTTAACCTCCCCCCCTGCCCCTGCCGCCCCTGTTAAGCAGCGTCCAGTTCGTCCTCGGCACGGCCCTTGTCCTCGCCGCGACATACATGTACAGCCTCCCCGAGCGGAAGCGTGCGCGCCCCCCGCCAATCACCATCGCCAGCTACGAGAAGACCACGATTGAAGGCACCCCCCGGTATCTCGACCAGGATAGACTCACGGTCAACCCGCTGGACTCGGCTCGTGGCGCGGGGCTGTCGTCGTCCAGGCCCGCGTCGCCGTTGATGTTTCATGAACGGGCTGCTTCGGCTAGGGGGCGGAAGAGCGATGATTGAGATGCATGTGGGGATGGGCTATGGGTGGTTTGGGGAGACAAAAATGTGGATGGTTTATGATGGCGGTAAACAGCGGGCCGAGGGTTCTCGAGAGGCCTAGCATGTGACACCACGGTGGGCACACCGGTAGGAGCATAACGGCCCCCGGGGTTTGGGGTCGTGGGGTGGTCTTGGGCCGGGCCGATCCGTATAGAGAACGCGCAAGTTCTCGTTGGAAACGGTTGCGCGGGCACGGGCGGTGGTTTCGGATAGATGACGGACGACCAACGGGCGGGACCATGGCCTGCATACGTATGTACATACATGGATTGGAATAAGCATATTTGTTATTTTGCCATGTTATGTTTGCCATCCATCTCAGACTGGTGAGGGACTGTCCTCGTCTGCGACGCTGATTCGGCGGCTTAAAGGGCGGCTCACGCTTGGAGTCGTCGAAGCTGCTTGCTTGGCGCTACGACGCTGAGTTACGCGACAACACCGCGGATTTACCAGACCTCGCTTTGCGGTTGTCCATGGCATCCCAAAGGCGTCGGATCTCGTCCTGTTTGTGATATAGGGCTCGAGCGTTACTTGGCTGTTCCAGGCGACGAATCAAGAAGGTGAAGGGAAGTTTTTGGGTTGCAAATGCGACGACGCCGGCACCGATGACCGGGGGTTCCCCGCATTTTGCCGGGGTCCGATCCCGAATCCCGTTCGGCAGCGAGCTGGGGTCAGATCGGACAAACCGCCGGGGTTGCATTAAATAGTCTTGCTGGAGGAAGATGTCGTGGGCTGTCGAAGCTCGTCGGCGTCGCCGCACTTTGATGGAACTCGGTTTCGGGACCGAGTGCCTGGCGACTGAACGTGTCGGTAACAGCAACAGTCGCAAGATGGTGGAACGCATGAACATTCGCAGCTGTGGTGAAACCTTTTTGGCGAGATCGCCATAGTCTAAAGAGGAGGGAGCCCTCGAAGACCCCGGCGGCCGAAGACGGGCGGGCTCCGGCGATAAGTACCGAACAATACGAAACAAGAAATGCCCCGAGTGCTTTCGCAAATCGAAAACTCAAATGTTGGCCACTTTCCGAGTCCCACTGGGGATATTTGGCGACATGGGCAACATGGTCCGTCCCTCTCTGGTCGAAGCAGCGCAGACATTGGCGAACCATAATTCCAGACCCTTGGTCCGTGCCCGTGCCCGATGCCCCCGGCGACCCTTGGAGAGGTCCGTGCCGAGTGATTCCGCCAAGTCTTGGATCGTCGATGTGCGAGATTGTGCGAGAATGAAGAACGACACACGGTGGGGCAGGGGGTGCTGAGAATGCTCGATGGGCTTGGGAGTGAGTGGCTGCGTGTGAGTTACGTATCGACAGCTGGCCCGGGGGGCGGTTTGGTCGCAGATCATTCGGTGATTTTATCTTTAGCGTGGTCCCGGCGACCTTGCGGGCGGGATGAAACAAACGGACTGAAGTGTGTCACCTCCCAGGGTCTCCATAGTTACCATTCTATCCGAACTCTGAACACCTTTTGTTGTTGCGTTCGGCGACAGAATGCCATTTTTCAGACTACGAACATCGGATGAAGGGCCCACTTGAAGGGCGCCTTTCAATAGGAACTGATCTGATGAACCGAACTCGAACTCGGACCCCGAATCTGTCCAAGCTTTGCACGAGGGTCGAGGAAGGTGCAGCCGAGTTCCCGACAGCCCCGACCCCAACAGATTTTGAGCATTTTTCCGGGGACTGACATCACCGCAACTCGGCTTTTTCCACCATCCATCTCAAATTACCACCTGAAGAAAAGCACCGGACGCTGTCCACCTGACCCCTCCTTGAGCTGAACCCCAGCTGCTGCGATCGTGTTTCGTCCCCCCCATGCGTGCGCTCGGCGATCGCTGGCCGATTGTCGACTGGGGGCCTTGAGAGATTGCGGCGATCATTCGGCCTCTGATGGGCCGCCCGTTTCTCTCCGCAGAGTGCAACAAGGTTGGCTGCCACGCTGGAATGAGACACGATGATCGCTGTCTCTGTCCGCAGCGAGCCGTTGATTACCCCTTTCTAGCCCGCCGCTCTTTGCTTGTTTTCGCGCCTGCGATGCCGCACTTGCAAACACCGGGGAGCCTGTTTCATCAAGCCGAATTTTATCTTCCGGATCGCGCGCTGCGTGCAAATTCTCTGCCACCTACTATGACACAGATGGCTTGCAAGGGCCCAGGAGGGTTCTGTCACCCCTGCAGATTAACAGCATGGATAAACAGCCCAGCATGACCGCTTTCCGAGTGCAGGGCCCCATCGCAACCTCCCACGCCTTTGAACCATGGGCCACCAGGGTCAACGTGACAGCGTCCCAGTCGACCGGCCCTGGCCTGGATCATATCGCAATGCAAGACGCCCGGCACCCAATGGCTGTCGGCATCGGGCCCGCACCCACCGATTGGATTGGCTCTGACCGCTCAGGATGTTGCACTGCTGCTTCTTCTCTTCGCGGTTCATGGAGGTCCTTTTTCTTTTGCAGAAGAGGGTCGCCATCCCCATCCCAATTGTCAAGGTGGTCAGTGACGGAACGTTCCCCTTCCGACCACGGCCGTCGTCAACCAAATTGCATCGGTCGTGAGCGGCCTAGGTGGGTGGAGTCTCCCACAAGAACCAGGGGGCCCTGCTGATTGCCGATGCCAGGGGTGCCCAGTCTGCACACAAGAGCGGACACGGTGCGGTTTGCCGTGTGGAATCCGTCTCTCCAGCCAGTGCTGCCACGCACCTGAACATAAGACGCGAGATCCCGCCTGTCGTGTCGCGCAGCCAGGCGGTCCCTTGCATGGGGAACCCTCCGCTCGTCACCAAGACAAATCGTGCTGTTGGACCCCGGAAGTGGCCGGGTTAATGCGAAGTCGGAAATCTCCTCCACCGCCCGTCGCGACGCTGGGAACAGAATCTTACGCGGCCACTTCTTCTTCACCTCCCACCTCACGCCCCATGCCATATCAACAGCGGCGATCCGAAATCTCGACAAACCACTCAAAAGACCCGGCACGCGAGCCGGGAGTCGAGTCCTACGAGGTCGGATTCAGCTCGCAGCACTGCCCACCATGGGGCATTCCTCGAAATTTATCTTCCCCCTGCCAGGCCGCAAACCGAAACCAGCACCTCCTCCGCCAACAACAGGCGGCCCCTTGACGACGAAAGCGCAGAGGATCCTCGGCACCGCGGAGCTCAGCCTCGACTCACGAGCGATCCCGGCGTGGGAGGTGCAGTCGAACTCGGGAATCAGCATCGCAATTACCGAGACAACAAATGGAGACCAAGTCCATGGCTCGGCACACGCAGGGTGGGGCGCCTCGAAGGCGTTGGAGAGACGATGGGAACAGGAGTCGGAGATCATCCCCTCGGTACTGAACAGGCAACCCGGTGTGGTTGGGTCAATGGTCCCTGACGCCGCAACGGATGCCTCGAGCCTGCGGCGGCGGGAGTCGAGTTCGACCATCGCATCGTACTACGACAAATCCAAGCTACCGCTCTCGATATCACAACAGACCTCGAACTCGGCCATGGCGAAAGGCCTCCCCGCGAAAGCCCTAGCGCTATTAGACATGGACGGCGAGTTCGCCGACCCTGCTCAAGCGAAGAAGGCTCGGAAGAGGCCCTCGAGGCTTGATCTGTCAGCTTTGCTGCAAAAGCACAGGTCGCCAAAGCATCTCCACCCGGACTCTAACAAAAGCCACTTCTTCGGGCGCGACAAATCCCCATCTGTTGTGTCCCTATCACCAGCACCCACTCCACCCCCGATATCTCAGCGAGCAGAGCGGCGCCTCACCAAGAAGATGACCATGGAGTCGTTGAAGGAGCATCCGACACAACAGGCCTCGCCGTACGCTCCGGCCAGCCAACCGGGCAGTGGCAAGGAGCAGCCAACCAAGGCCAGCGTAGACTTGTACAACCTCTACGATCACTACGAGCAGAGAACCTTTGCGGACGCCATGGACCAAGGGTTCCAAGCCGGCGATTACCGTGTCGAACCGCCGTCCGCCGGCATACCGCCTCCGTCTTACCCCACATCAACCACCGGGCCATCCGGCAAAGCGTTCCTTTCACCCTTCCCGGCCAACTCATTGCGTCCTCCTAATGCACCCAAACCGTCGCCGCTGACCGCCGCTGAGCTGAAATTGGCCGGTGTTGGGAGTCCCTCAAGCCCGGTGCCCGCCGACTGCGCAAGTGTCTCGAGCCGACACACCAGGACGTCAAAGGCGTCCAAACGGACTGACCGGAGCCTCCAGGAGATCGACCTGCTGCAGAACAGCGTCTTGGCGCTCTCGTCCGACTCGGAGGAAGACGACTATGAGTTCTCATCCAAGGGATCCCTCGCAGTTCCGACACTGAGCGACGGGCAAACCAGCCCGACGAGCCCCCGGTCCCCGATATCTCAGACTAGCATGGGTGCATACGACGGGAGTCAGGGCAAGTCGATGAAGCGCACCAACTTTGCGCCCAGCCCCCAAACGTTCCCCAGCAACAGCCAGGGCGGCTCCACAGCGGCGAGAGGACCCAAGATTGCGCCGCGGACGAGTTCGCTGAACTCGAAACCATCTCCTAAATCAGGCCACCCTTTGGTCCACGAGACGTCACGGTTATCGATCAACACTACTTCTACCGACCGCACTGTCTCTCCCGGTCTGAACCTGGCAGCTGGCGCTATGAAGGCGCCCAGGAAGATGCGCAGCGAGTCGCAATTTGACTTCCCGGCCCCCCCAGTCCACCGTGGCTCTCGGTCGGCCTCGGTGTCCCGTATTTCAGACCAGTCACACTCCGCGTCGCCCACCAGTGTGGACTTGTACCTGCAAACCCATCGTTCACCCAGCGCCGCTGACAACGGATCGATCCGCAGCGGCGCCAGCATGGGCAGCGCCGCGAACGGTGGCCGTCGCGGCAGCGCCACCAGCAGCATCCACGATGGTAGCAGCGGGCGGTTCATGGCGGTCACTCGGCAGGAAGAGATGCTGTTGGCGGCGCTCAGGATGAAGCGCGCGCGGATGCGCGAGGACATCATCGCCGAGTTCGAGGACGAAACCGACCGGGACGACCATCAACTCAAGCGCGTCATGACCAACGATAGTTTGGGCACCGCCGGTAGCATGTCAAGGCAGTCTTCCCGAAGCACAATGCGCCAGGAGATGGGCCCATTGAGCGCACGGCCCCGGCAGCAGTCCCAGGGAAAGCCGACCACGGAGACAAGGGAGACGGGAGAGCCCCTGAGGGTGGTAGTCGACCGGACATCGTATGAGCCCTTGCTGCGTACACCATCGTCGGAGATTGGTGATTTCATTCATTTTGACGACAGCTTCAAGTTGTCGGGCCTCGGCGGGCTAGAGCGGAAGGACAGCCGAGCCAGTTCGATCAACAGCCAACACTCTGCTTCGACACGGCAGAGAGCCCCCTTGAGCATCATGACGGCGCCAACGCCGCGGAGGTCGCAGCGGAGGGACGGCAACGCTGCTCGGCGGGGCCCGGACCAAGGCAGCCCGCAGGGGCAAAAGGATTTGCCACACCGGATTCTGGAGGACCCGGCGGAAGACGACGACGAGGGGATCCCTCGGCCAGACTCGCCCATCTCGCCGTCCGATTTTCCGACGCCAGTGTCGATCAAGAACAAGAAGCAAGTGAGGTTAAGCGCAGTAGGCTTTTACAAGCCCAACCCTGAGGCTGCGTGGTGAGGGCCGGAAAGGGGGAGGATACACACAGGCGACAGACGGTCGCATTTTCTTTGGTCAACAACAGCGTGGCGCACCGAGAGATCCGGGAGGCGGCATCAGTCTTTGCGATACGCCTTGGTCGTTTCCTTGGCAGCGGGCGAAAAGGGGGTGTAATAAGGAGGAGGTCTGTTTATTTGGATACAAGACTAGGGGCACGATCTGACGACGACCGGGAGGGGTCAGCACAACACACTCGCTTCATTCAGTGCTGGCCTGGAGGCAGGCCCGACCCGGGATTTTGGATGGCACGGCGCGTGCGGATAGACACTTATACCCCTTGTAATCGGCCGATTTTCCCGATGATGAATGCGTGCAGCATGCAGATACCAATACACTCTAATCACTATTACCAATTCCTGTTCTGATGCCGGTGGGAGGGAGGCCACTTGACAGCCCAACTAAGCAGAAAGAAGGACATCATTCCTTGATTAGACGACTAAAGACGCATTTGGAAAATCCACACCCCTTCCACTCTCATTCCCGGGCCACCAACAATCACCGCAACCTCGCCTGCCGCGCAACCTCCTCCCGAAACACATTCCGCCCCCCCTCCCCAGCAACACCGGCACTCCGGCCCGTCGGCGACCAACTTTCCCGATCCGTCAACTGAATCCCCACATCCGTCTCCGACTTGTTATCCCCCCACGGTCCCTGCTGCTGCTGCTGGTGCTCTTGTTGCTGGTGGTGGTGCTGCTGCTGACCAACCCTCTCCGACCGGCTCTGCCGCACCCCATACCCCCCCGAGGAGGAGGCCTGGCTGCGGCGGCGGCCGCCCATACACGGCAGATGTCCGTGTTTGCGCCAAAAGAAGAAACAGAGCACGCCCAAGAGCAGGAGGAGCACGCCTACCACTATGACGGGTACCGCGATCGCGACGATGTTTGGGCCCCCTCCTCCTCCTCCTTGATCTCCTTCTGAACTTCCGGGGGATGATGGGTTGGTGATGAACACGGTCGGCCCGATCCGCGTCGTCAAGTCGTTGTCGATGTCGGGCGTGCTGGTGTCGCCGTAGGCGAGGAGGAAGGTGACGTTGTACCGGGCCGGGCTGCCGCGCGAGGCGAGGAAGTCGGACGGGATGGTCCAGGCGTAGAACCCTGTGTTGGCGGGCAGGGTCGTCGGGGAGGTGAAGCCGATTGTGGCTTCGCCTGGGGTGGTGGTGGTTATGTCGGAGTAGAGGACTTGGAGGGAGAGGGGGAGGGTCGGGGGGGAGAAGTAGGTTGGTGACCAGGTTACTGTTTTTTTTTTCGGTTTTGTTAGTGGCGCTGGTGAAGAAGGGAGAGTGGGAGGCGGGCGGGCTTACTGTAATATGTCTGGCCTGGGTGTAGTTCACTCCCCGCCTTGGGCAGGCAGAAGGGCTCCACGGGCCCAACGTTGGCGTTGGAGTCGCACGCGGGGAAGACGCCGGCTAGACTGCCGTCTGTGCCTGTTGCAGAGGCGACCGGTGCTACGCCCGTGTAGGTGGATGCGCGGCCGCTGGGGGAGAGGGTGTAGGTGGCGGTCGAGAGGAGGCTGGACGGAGCGTTGGAGAGCGTTGCTCGATGGCCTTCAGTGGTGATGACGGCGGGCGTGACCGTTTGGGCTGAGCCCGCCGGGTCGACCGTCACCCATGGTACGGGAGCGTGGGCGATGGTGATGCCTCCTTGGGGGAGCGCAAGGGCGTGTTGGAGCAGTGCCGCTGCTACGGCGAGGTGCCGCAAGCTTCTGTTTCCTCGCATCTTTGCTTCTATGATGAGGACGCTGGTCAAGGGGCGGGCTTCCCCTCAGTTCCGGTACACTCCTCTTAAAACCGAGAGGTTTCGATCGAATGCGGCGAGTGCCAGCCGGAGATCAGCCTGCAGGTTAAGAACCAAAGCAGTGGGTTTCTGTCCGGTTTTCTCGTGTATCACACACGACGCTAGCAATATGAGGGCTGGTTGCTCTGGGATGGGCCAGAAATTACGCTGCGGTGGTATGTACCGGTCCAGGAGGCTGCTTGACGAAATACACAGGAGCAGAGTCACAAAAGCAGGATCCTGGCCGTCCAAGACAGTTGTGTAGAGGGGGATGGTGGTTGGCTGAACCACACATGTGCTCGCTCCTCCCTCAACACCATCCCACCTCCGCAACGTGCCGCAAGACTGACTTTCCGCGCCGAGCTTAACCTTGGTGGGATGAGCAGTAGCGGGGTTTGCATATGGCTGCCGTCCATTTGGCGGCCCAGTGTAACCCCCGAGGTGACAACAACCTCAATCCTCTCACGGCCGTGGGGGTGATTGGTCGGGGACAAGCTTCTCTGCGCCGTCCATGCGGGGAAACGGCATGCTCACAACCCATAGGATCCTTTGGCACTATCGACTCGCCACTTATGCTCTCATGTTAAGACTTAAGACTGACAGGCGGGCCAAAACACACGGCGCCAAGCATGCCGTTCTTGGTTGGGGCTTCTGGGGTTTACGTACAAACTGGGTGACGGTGATGGGCATCGCTGCGTGGCAGTGTGAAAGCTGTTATTTACCCACCCTGTGAATCTCCACTTCTGCTGTCTCGCGCGCAGCTCGTTACCGCCCCCCCGGTTCAACACTTTATTACAGACACACACGTGCACTCGGCCGGCACTCACAGCACCGAGCCTCTGCTCTGTCTCGGACACAGACCACCACTGACTCGATCAAGCAGAGGCAGTATGAAGAACGCAATCTCCAAGTTCGTTCTCACGGCAGGCTTATACGCAGCAGCCGTCTTCGCCCAGACTGGATGCTCTAATATCCTTGTACCGGCACACTCGCCCCCTGTCGTTGCCAGCGGATGGCAAGCACAGCTGGTCGCCGGCGGCCTGACCAAGCCCCGGAGCATTGCCTTTGACAGTACCGGCGCCCTGCTGATCGTCGAGAGCGGCAAGGGCATCAGCCGGCACAGGTTCACCGACAATGGCGGGACCTGCCTGGCGTCAAACCACTCGCACATGCTCGTCGAGATGACGACGGTACGTTCCTACGTCAGGGGTAATTCGCAAGAGGGCTCGCGCTGACATGTCAGCTCAACCACGGCCTGGCCCTCTCCGACGACGGCAAGACGCTCTACGCCTCCTCCGCCGAGGCCGTCTTCGCCTGGACCTACGACGCCCCAGGCGGCAGCGTCATCGGCACAACGCGCACGCTCGTGGCCAACATGAGCAACAGCGACTTGGTCACACGCACACTCCTCATGTCCAAGAAACAGCCCGGCATGCTGCTCGTATCTCGCGGCAGTGCCGAAGAAAACGCGGCCCAAACCGAAGTCGTCACCAACGGCCTCTCTCAGATCCGCGCCTTCAACCTGACCAACCTCACGGCCGAGACGGCGCCATACAACTTCATGAACGACGGCCTCGTCCTCGGCTGGGGCCTGCGCAACAGCGTCGGCGTGGGCGAGCACCCCGTAACAGGCGGCATCTACGCCGTGGAAAACAGCGTCGACGGCGTGCAACGCAACGGCGTCGACGTGCACGAGAACAACCCGGGCGAGGAGCTCAACTTTTTCGGCTCGTTCAACGGCACGGCCGCCAAGAACCAGGGCAAGAACTTTGGGTACCCCCACTGCTTCGCCGTGTGGCAGGCCGACGAGATCCCCGACAACGACGGCCTGGCCATTGGCAAGCAGTTTGCCGTCCGGGAGAACACCACGCTCCGGGACGAGACGTGCGCGGAAAGCTACGTCCCGCCGCGGTTGACGTTCCCCGCGCACTATGCCCCGATGGATATCAAGTTTTCTGAGGGGGGCGAGACGGCATATGTCACGTTCCGCGGGAGCTGTAAGTCTTTTTCTCTTTTTCCTCTCAGAGCTAAACATCACCGGGATAGCATCCAATAATATATATGCTGACATGACACCGCGTAAAGTCGACCGCTCCTCACCTGTCGGCTACCGCATGTCGTCCATCGCCTTCAACGCCGCCACCGGGGAGCCTGTGGCCGCCCCGGACAGCAATGATGCTCTCACGGATGTGCTGACGAATCGGGACAACAAGGCGTGCCCGGACGGGTGCTTCCGGCCGGTCGGGATGGCTTTTGACGGCGCAGGCAGGCTGTGGATGTCGTCGGACTCGACGGGCGAGATTTATGTCTTGCAGAGGACGGGCGAGTCGGGAGACGGTAGGTTTGTGCAGCCGGATGACGGAGGCGGGCATGAGAACGGGGCAGCGGGGTTGTGGACGAGAGAGAGGAGCGTGCTTGGATGGAGTGTTGCGGCGGCTATTGGGGTTTGGTTGGCGGTGTTTTGAGTTACCTTACATTAGGTTGGCTAATACCAGTGTATGTTTCCCGGAATCTTGACATTGACAAGAACATAATCCCCCAAGGCACTACCTATTCACTTATGTAGCATCATATTGTCAATAGCTGTCACTTTCGGGACTCAGTTGAAGCCTTGAGTGGTATGGTTCTTGGTCTTGGTCGGGGTAGTATTGGCCCGGAGTCCAAGGGTGCAGCAAGCTGCCGAAGTCACCGAGTGCTCTGCGACCTGTTCTCGACTTTAGCCCTGAGCTGTCCTACGCATGGCCCCCATTCCCCCTTAGCTCGCTCGCTAGCCCCCGAATGCCTCCCTGCTCCTCAGGACTAAGAACAATGCCAAAGTGCTTCGCCAACGCCTTCACTCTCTGCTCTTCACTCTCAAGGTGTTCGATGATCTCGGACTCGGCCCCCATCCGCCGCTTGACATAGTCCCGGTGCAGAATCAACAGCCCAACCGGCTTCTCCTTTTCCTCGTTCAGAATTGTGCACATGCACATGACGCTCTGTACAAAGAAGCTCTGCGGGGTCGTCATGGTTCTCAGGTTCATCACCTCGAAGTCGCCTGACATGAACTCGGTCTCGACAAAGTGGTACATGTCCTTCCATGGCGCATCCCCATTCTCCTGCGCCGAGTACACCCACGCCCGCTGGTTGGGATCGGTGTGCTCCTCTAGATTGCGGTACTGCAGCCGCCCCCGCATGGGAGCTATCCCGACAAACTCGTGGTCGTGTTCTAGCGGCACCGGATTGGGGGCGCCGTTGGAGCCAAACCCGACGTCGACTAGGTAGCGTCGGCCGTTGATGGTGACGAGGTTGACCATGTGGTCCCTGTTGGCTATCAGCTATTATCACTGATTCAACTTTGTTTGGAAGACGATTTACCATCCCTTGTATCCGTTAGGACCCCTGACTCTCCCACCAACGCTGATCAGCTGGAAGCCAAGGCTGCGCAGCATGGCAGCGAAGAAGGTGTTGACCTCCATGCAGTATCCGCCCCTGCCGCTGTCGACAATCTTGCGGAACAGATCCTCGAGATCGAGCGACAAGAGCCGGTGTCTCGAGTAATGCAGCGACAGGCTCTCGAAGGGCACGCGCGCCATGTGATGGGTTTGCAGAGCCGCGAGACACGCGAGAGGGTCCGCGGACGAGTGCTTCCAGGCATCGTATCTGGATAATCCGATGTGCTCGAGATAGCGGGAGAGCTGTTCCTTTGTGTAGGCGTGCATTCTGTCAACTGATTGAGGAGTGTTGGTTCACACAGTTTCAGGGATTCGCTGAAAAGTTCAGACTTGAAACGAGCTCCATTGAAAGAGACTAGGCCATTCGTTCCCCGCAACTGTTGGCGGCGAAAAGCTCGGCGTCCGAGAAGCTCCGAGTTCCAGCATTGGCAGCAAAATAAAAGGTTCTGATAGGGGACGTGTAGTTGTCGAGGAAGATGTTCTGCAAGGTGGCACACAACGAGAAGCTGTCGTCGATAAGGCAATGAGATAGCAGCAAATGTCTCCTGAATTCAATGGACTGATCCTTAGGGATCAAGTCTCCCTCTGTTACGGTAGTCGGGGTCCAGGACCCTGGATATGTACAACAGTGGCCTGACGTAACAGTGCTCCGCATTGCTAGTTCCTTTCCAACTTCATCCCTGTGTGCCGTGACAGGCTCATTATGAAGGTACAACAATAGTTGGGCTTCTCTAGGGTTGACCAGGAAAGTATCAATGCGCTCCTCTAGGATTACTTGGAGGGTACTATAGAGGAGGAGGGTAACGAGCAGCCCTTCGTTGCTCGAGGTACGCAAGTGGAGCGCGATAGTGTAACAGGCTAAGCCCGCTGGGAGCTTCGGCAACCCTCAGCAACAACTCCCATGAGCCTGCATCGTCCTACAGCCTGCAGCCTGCACAACATTGCACCGCCACCAAATGGAACTTGAACCCTCGTCCAATTTGCGTCTCTCTCAGCACGTTTTTTCCCTGGCCCGTCCATTCTCCCGCCCCGCCTCATCACGCCGTCAATTTGGTTTTCCGTTCCCAAGTCTCGGGCCGCTCAGCGCTCAGCGCTCCTTCACAACACCGACCAATCCCAGCCAAATCAGGCCCCAAGTCGCCGCCATGCCGGAAATGGCCAAGTCGGAGGGGCCGGGCGTCGCGCTGTACCGGGAACCGGCTCTGATGATGGACGAGCACATCGAAAGTCCCGAGCATTACCGGCCCGGGGGCTATCATCCAGTCGATATTGGCGACATCATCACCAACGCCGCCAGCGACGACACCTACACCGTCATCCACAAGCTTGGATATGGTGGCTTTTCCACAGTCTGGCTGGCCAATCGACAGCGCAAGCACCCAGTGGCTGGACACCCTCTTCCCGTCTCATTCCACGCCCTCAAGATCCTCCGCGCCGACCTTGATGACGCCCGCGCCGATCATGAGCTGCGCTTTCTCCAACGCCTCGGCCAAGTAGGAAAGTCGAGCCACCCAAACATCGTTGTGCTCGAGGATTCATTTACCATCTCGGGCCCCAACGGCCAGCACCGCTGCCTTGTCTTCCCGTTCCTTGGGCCGAGCCTTCACTTGCACAAGATGGTCGTGAAGAAACTGACTCCTTCCCAACGACACTCTATCTGTCAGCAACTCACAAGTGCCATTGGCCTTCATGCACTCACATGGTATCTGCCATGGCGGTAAGGCCTTCCCCCCTTGCCTATTGTTATCGAAATTGACGTACATCTATCCTAGACCTCACGCCTTCCAACGTCGCATTCACGATTCCGGGCATCCAGACTGAAGGCCATCTTTTGGAAGTCCTCGGCCCTATCAAACACGAAACCCTTCGACTCCGCAAAGGCCCCATATCCCACTCTCGACACGCCCCCAAGAAGATGGTCGCCGCTGCCTCCTTTTCCGGCCTCAACCTCGGCCCCTCCTCGCCGCCAAGCGTCCAGATCATCGACTTTGGCGTCGCTTTTCTCACCAATAACCCAGCACCGACCCTAGGATGTCCCATAGAGTTCTTCCCGATAGAACTCCTGTTCCAGTGTCCGGCCTCGGTCAAGTCCGATGTCTGGCAACTCGCGGCTGTGATATTCTATACCTATACTGCCTCCTACATGTTCCAGGTCGGCTTCCCCATCTTCCCTCACCTCGTCGGCTTCATAGTCCAGTATCACGGCCCGCTCCCCAGTCATTGGAAGGCCAAGTTCGACTGGGGCCAATATGGCGGAGTGCCACCTGGAGAACCGGTCGAAGCATGGCCCGAGCCAAGCTGGTGGTTCGACGGCACCAAGTCAACCATGTCGTTCGACGACCGCATCGCCCAAAAAACCGCTTACCTCTCGGAATCGCAGCGGGATGAGCTCGCGCGCTTGTTCCGTGACATGGTTGCTTGGGAACCCACCAGCCGCATCTCGGCCGCTGAAGCGCACCGGCGTCTCAACGCGCCAATCTTTTCCTCCGTTCTAGGAGGACAGTGAACACCGAACAGTAGTGAGCAGGGCGGGTTCCTTCGCTGGTGTGAAGAGTAGTACTGGGCATCGTTTTGAGGCGGGACAGGGCAGATAAGTATGTAAGCTGAAGACGACACGATTTCTGTTGTTGGCACTCACAGAACTCTCATTAATTGATTATCCTGTCGCCTGTGGGCTCCAGTCTATGACGTTGCATCTTTTAGCGTTCGTCGAAAGGTTGAACGGGAGGAGAGGTTGATGACGCAAAAGCTAGGGAACCGACGGTAGGCCACCTAAAGTTGAGAGTTAACTCGGTTCAGGGGTTAATTACATTGGCATTGGCAAGCCTGGCGAGGCAGCCGACGTTTGGGCTCGCGCAGATCCAAGGCCCTCAGCGGCCGCTGTCTCTGACTGGTGGAGCAGCTGCGCATTTGACGTCTTGACGATCTGACAGCGGCCCAACGGCTGCCTCTCAATCCTTCGACTACACAGCCCCCTGATGCCTATTATGCATAGTTATATCCTGGTATTTGAACCTGGTATTTGAGCTTAAAAGTCTTGTGAACAGCTAGTACAGAGCACTCTCCAAACTTGTTCTCTTCTAGAATTTGAACAGCGGTTTACATTTTACAATGTCAACCACAAGCGACACTCACACTGACGGCCCGAGCGAGGCCCAAAGCAATGGCGACATTGTTGACAGCCCCCCCGCGGAGGCCTCTGCACCAGACTGCTGGTACTATTGCGACTGCTGTTCGCGAAAGGTACCACGCCACGAGGTCCGACACAACTGCCACGACTGCCACGACTTTGACTATTGCGAGAACTGCATTTCAGATGCAGCGTTGATTCACCCCGGCCATTCCTTTACCAAGCTCGACGCCCTTGAACCGCCGCCGGAGCTCGAGGGAGACGATACTCTTTCCAGCGAGAAGAAGGACGAGGAACCTTACTGCCCGTCCTGCGCTCCTGTCACGGCAACGCTCCCCTTGCTTCACTTCGTACTCGACCCTGAGAAAGACCCGAAAGCGGCGAACCGCCAGATCTGCGTCAAATGGCAGTTGCGCATATCCAGCCTCATCGAGGCGACCCAGCGCGACTGCGCCTTCTGCTGCTTCTTCCTGCACACCTTCTTCAGGGCGTTCAACGGCGAGGCCCACGAGTACACGGAGAAGAGCCCTTGGTATGTGCGGCCAAGCGAGCACGACACGGAGCGCATGGAGTTAGTCAAGCACTGCATGGGCACCCTGACGCGGCTGAAAAACGACCGGTTCGACTTTGAGATCCTTCCCAGCTGCCCGATGAAGGGGGTAAAGCCGTGGGACTTTGACAAGCTCAAGTTCAGCCTGTCTGACAGCAGTCTA
Source organism: Chaetomidium leptoderma (assembly GCA_033296705.1). Taxonomy (NCBI): domain Eukaryota; kingdom Fungi; phylum Ascomycota; class Sordariomycetes; order Sordariales; family Chaetomiaceae; genus Chaetomidium; species Chaetomidium leptoderma. The sequence goes on along the minus strand of MU857009.1, from coordinate 29,746 downwards.
AAGTACCGCAGCAACGAGGAGCTGAAAGAGGCTCGCGTGTTCCACTCGGCTGGTGTCATCGCCATGGAGCGCTTTGTGTTTACAACCAAGGGTGAGTACTTATCTAGGTATCCTGTTTTTGAGAGACAAAGACTCCCCAACTAACACTCCTCCCAGACGACCCTGCTGCCCAACACATCAGCAGCCGGCCGCCCAACCCCTCACCCGGCTCCCCACAAAGCCTCGAGCAGATCAAAACCTGGATGCGCGACTGCGAACAAAACCACGGCAGCACCTGCCGACCGTCCCCCACGGGCGCGCCGCCCTCGCGCGTCCTCGACGTCTCGGACCTCTCGGCCTTGCGCCTCCACCAAACCGACCCGTCCCCCCAACAACAACCCAGCAACCTCCGCTACGCAGCCCTCAGCTACTGCTGGGGCGACGGCCCACAAACCTTCCAAACCACCACCGCGACCCTCCCAGACCGGCTCAACGGCCCCTTCCCGCTCACCGCCCTCCCCCTCACCCTCCAAGACGCGGTGCGCGTGGTCCACGACCTGGGCATCCGCCACCTGTGGATCGACGCGCTCTGCATCGTGCAGGACGACGCGCACGACAAGTTTGCCGAGCTGGCGCGCATGTCCGACATTTACAAGAACGCGTTCCTCACGCTCATCGCGGCGCGCGCGCGCACCGCCGACGAGGGGTTCCTCCAGGACCGCGCCGACGCGCACACGGGGCTTTGGAAGGCGCTCGTGCCGCTGGCGTATCCGCTCGCGGACGAGCGGGCGACGAGTATGCAGGAGGCGTCGGCGTTGCCGCGGCCGCGGGGGAAGGGGGGGAGGGTGTATTTGTTGGAGGAGTCGGCGGGCATGTCGGCGACGGTCAAGGATCCGGTTTCCGAGAGGGCGTGGTGTCTGCAGGAGAGGGTGCTCTCGCCGAGGGTGGTGTCGTATGGCCGGTGGCCCACGTGGCGGTGCAACCGGGCGGTGGCGAGTGATGGGGGGTTTTATGTGCAGGATGGGAATCTGAAGGAGGGGGGCGATGCGGCGGTGAGGCGGTTGACGAATGCGATTGTCACTACGAACACCTCTACGACGGGGCGGGGGTTGGATCACTTTCGCACGGCGCAGATGATGGGGACGTGGCGCGGGATTGTGGAGGATTATACGAAGCGGAAGCTTGCCTTTACGACGGACAGGCTGCTGGCCATCGCGGGTATCGCGCGCGAGATCGGCCGGTTGACGGGCATGGAATACCTCGCGGGCTTGTGGAGGGAGAACATGCTGCACGACCTGATGTGGTACGCGAGGACGCAGGAGTGGCGGATGAGACTTGCTCATACCAACGAGTTCCCGCGGGCTCCGACTTGGTCGTGGGCCTCCGTCGACGCGCCCATCCTGGTCGACGCGGTCACTGAGGATTCGGCGCCCCTGGCGAGGGTTCTGGGGTGCAGCGTCGAGAAAGTGGAGGGGAAGTCGACGTACGACATCGTCGCCAGCGGCACCGTGGAGATACAGGGGCCGTTTGCCGAGTTGAAGCGACAGGATGTGTTGGACCTGCTCAAGCAGCAGAACTTTGCGCCCGCTCCGCCCATGAGCAACGACGTGCAGGAGTGGTACAAGCAGATGTTGGAGGACATGGCCACCAGGCCTCGGGACGGAGTGTCGATGGATGACGTCGAGACAGAATTGCCGGACCGGGTGTTTGGACTCTTGTTGTTTGAGCGGGACTGGACCAAGAACAAATGGGACGAGACCAGGCCCAAGGTGATGGAGGCTTGTTACTCTGGGTTGCTGTTGCGGGAGGTTGAGGCCGGGAGATATGAGAGGATCGGCGCGTTTTGGAACGACACGTCTGAGTTTGTGGACCAGGCAGTGAAGCCGTGGGGGGAGAGGGCTGTGGTGTTGGTTTAGAAAGTGTTGGGTTAGTAGGTGGTCTGTACGATATGGAGGGATGGATGATGGCCGACTGGTCTCGTTATATTAAACTTTATTTCTGTCTCGAGATGCACTTCAGTTTCCCAGGTGGTATATTAGAGCCAACGTCTCAGAGACTCAGACTCTCAGTCGACCAAGTTGGTGAAGCAGAAGTAGGTACTGTAAAGGCTGGGGTGGTGTTGTAGACTTGCTTGCATTGGTCTCTGAAGAGCTGATAGAATTCGACAGACCAAACCTAGTCTGTATTGACAAACAGGTTGAGTTTACATGGCCCACACCTATTCATGGCACCGGGCTTACCACAATATCTGGCCTCTCTCGACCCTCGTCGCCCTCCCCTGAATCGTCCCCCGGGTATGACCCTAACCCTGAATCTCAACCAAGTCTGTGCGCCGCCAATCGCGAAATCCATTGCAGCGAGTTTCTGGTCCCAACTTTTCGCGTCCAGAACAGTGAAAACATCAACGCGCGACATCGTGACCAATCGAATCTCAAGCGATCCAGCAGGACACTTCATACGACCTGATTTCTCATTGCATCGGTTGTACTGTTGTTGTATGAGAATCCCGCAATTCATTTGTCTCAAATCCGGCCGCAATTGATTCGAGAAAGTGAGCGGCAACCGAGGATCGACACTCGACGAGTCACTGAAATTCAACATCTCGTCGCACGACCGACCTGCTGTCGAGGTTGGGCGATTGGCTGCCACAGCCCGCTGAGAAAAGATGCCACCGCCGGTGCCCTCAGAATCGGACTCTGAGTCCGAATACCTGTCTGGCTCCGAGTCGGTTCACACAGTCCACAAAACCGAGGAACCGAGTGATTCCACGTCGATCTTCCAGTTTGCGCCCTTTGCTGAACCTGCTCCACACCTTCCGGCGCCGAGGATACCACGGCCTGGCTCTACGGGTGCGCTCGCCAACAAGGCGAAACGTAAAGCTGGGTTAGAAGACGACAACGATGACCATGTGGCCAAGACACGGCGAACAGAGTTCAGCGACAGCGCGTCAGCCGAATCAGACGAGGACGAAGACGATGACGAGGATGACGAGGACGAGGACGACGACGACGACGAGGATGATGAGGACATCCCTACCCACGGGGACTACGTGAACCAGCCATTCTCAGCAGACGCAGGCCCGGTTTCTAACGGGGCCGTTCCAAAGAGTGAGTCTACGGTAGCTTGCACGCCCACTCAACCCCAACACTAATACCATTTCTCTCAGCTGCCCTCGAGCTGTTAAAACAAATGCACCCCCATCGCCGTTTGCCGCACACGCGACCAGGCAACATAATGCACTGCCTTTCCCCACTACCGGTCAAGCAGATTCCCGTCGTGACGGCCGGCTTCAACGACTCCAAACGGCAAAACATGGTCTCCTTCCTCATGCAGGCTGTAGGCGACGTACTGCCTGCCGACAAAGCCTGCAGCAAATGTACCAAGATGAACGGCGTCTACAGAGGGGCCTGCGTCGTGGTCCGCGACCCGCGTGTCCTAAATGTAACATGTGGCGCCTGCGCCAACTGCTGGTATGGTCGCACGGGCTATAATTGCTCTCTTCGACGGCCGCCGCATGCCGCCGCTGTGCGGGCACTGCCAGCAGCGCCAGCAGCAGGAACGGCGTCCGTTAAAGCAACACCCATCCCGGTGCCACAGGTACCACCACCGACGCATTCGAGACCGCCGGGCCCAGCACCGCTCCACCCGGGCTACGCTGCCGCGCTCGCATCTGGAGCCGTGGCTGCTGCCCCGGCATCCGCCGCAACCTCGAACGGTTCCCCAGAGCTTGCCACGAGCCTTTTGCGCGACCAAAAGGCGAGCATGTGGGAGAGCCTGTACCGCAGCATGGGCACGGAAAACCTTCTGCGTGCGCATGAGGGGCTAGTCGAACAGCAGGACGACCTGACGACGCGGCTAATGGCCTTGAATCGGGTGGTGTGGGAGAGGTTGAGGGCGAGGGAGGGTGACAGCTGAATTTGCTTTTCACAGCTTCACGAGTGGGCCCGACACTTGAGATTTTTTGAACCAGCACTGGCAGTTGGAGGTGTAAGGATTTCCTACTGCTCGGACGTTCTAGCTAACTAGAACCCGAAGGGAGTATGGAACTACCTATCATACAAAGAAAAGAATCATGGAGGAATCCATTACATCCGACTGGCAACCCCAGCCTATTTATTATCCAGACATGTTTCACATCTCTCATCCATCCCCTGAAATCCCCTTTACTACTTCTCCGCCGTCCCAAACAGCGCAATCGAATGGACAAAGCCATCAATGTTGTCCTCATACGCCGCCACATCCACGCCGTCGACCGTGATCATCTTGTTGGTGCCGACCGTGTTCAGGTTGTACACGCGGATGTCGCTCTCGCCCTCAACACTAAAAATCCGCTTCTGGCACGTGGCGCCCTTGCCGATCTGGCTGCAGTTGACATCGTAGTTGTCAAAGAAGCTGTACAAGCCGGCGCCATACGCCAACAGGCCCGTCGAGTCAACCACCCTCAACCCCCACCCAGACTCGCCCTGCGCCAGCACGGGATCATGGTACTTCTCGAGCGCCTCAAACGGCAGCCGCGCGTCGGGGTTCGGCTGGTAGTAGGCCGTCTCGGTCTGGATCTGGCCCATAAACACATTCTTGGCGCCCACAAACTGGTACTCGTAAAACTGATGATGCTCCACGCTCGAGCCGACCAGCCACAACGGGCCCTGGCTGCCCTCCACCAGCAGGCCGCGCCCGGCATAAATAGTGATCTGCTCGTTGTTGGCGCCCTCCTCGATGTCGTGGTCCGCCACCCACAGCCAGCAGTTCTCCGTGTACAGGCCCGCGGCCGAGGCCGTGATGTGCATGCTCATAAACGCCGCCACGCACTGGGCGGGCACGTCGGCGGCCGAGGAGACGGGCGTGTCGGGCGTCTTGGCGCACTCGGCCAGCTGCAGGTCCGAGCCCGCAAACCCGCCCACGCGCGTGTGCACGTCCCAGAGCCCCGAGGGCTGCGACGCGGGCGAGGCGAGGTTGTACTCGAGCAGGATGGCGCCCGCCTGGGCGCCGCGGGTCGAGAGGATGGTGTTGGACCACTCGATGCGGCCGCCTTCTGAAGAAGTGCCGACTTGCACGACGGGTTTCGGGGACGCGGCCGACGCGAAGAAGGCGCCCGACGAGAGGATCACGGGCAGGGCCTCGCCAAAGATGCGCGAGCCCGCGGGGATGTGGATCGTCGCCGTCACCACGTACATGCCCGCGTCGAGGAAGACGATCTTGCCGGCGGCCGCGGCCGACGCAAAGAGCGTGTTGAGCGCGTCCGTGTCGTCGGTGGTGCCGTCGCCCGCGGCGCCCGCGGCGCGCGCGCTGACGAACTCGGAGAGGGGCACGGTTTCGTACTGCGGCTTGGACCGCTCGTAGAAGGCGGTGCCCGCCGTGAGCGAGGCCGGCCGCGTGTTGGGCTTTATGGGGCCTTCGAAAAAGGTCGGGCCCGAGGACGCGGACGCGGGTGTGTACTTGTTGCCGCGGCCCCAGGCTTCGATCACGGACTGCCCCGAGGAGCCGGCGAGGACGGTGCCCGAGGGCCCGCGGATGGCCGTCGGCACGTTGTTGAGGCGCAGGTTCTCAAACACAAAGTTGTTGGCGACGGCGGGGGTGGTGACGCCCGAGCTGCCGTAGGTGATGCCGACGGGCGTGTTCTTGATGTCGCTGTCAACGATGGTGATGGAGCCCACGGTGAGGCCGTCGCCGCCGCTCGCAGTGAAGTCGAAACCGACCTCGCAGTCGTTGATGCTGACGCCCTTGTAGGTCCAGCCCCACGACCACAGCTGCTCGATGGCGGTCTGGGCCTTGTGGATGGTGATGTTGCGCATCGTGAACTGCTGGTTGCCGATCGTCATGGCCTGGGCGCCGCCGTGGAAGACGAGGTCGCCGACGTAGCCGCCCGAGCCCTCCTCGATGAAGAGGCCCTGGTGCTTGTTGCCCTTGGCCTCGGACAGCTTGAAGACGATGTTGGACAGCGACGTCGACTGCGAGCTGGGCCAGTGGATGCCCGAGATCAGGGTGCTGGGCGAGACGTTGGTGATGTCGATGACCAGGTTGGCCACCTGGCGCCAGAAGACGTTGGTGGCGCCCCAGGCCAGACCGCCGCTCGGCTGGTACTCGTTGGTGTCGAGCAGCCAGCGGCCTTCAAAGCCGGATGTCGCCTTGAGCACGGGCATACACCCGGGGTTGCCGATCAGCTGCGTGTTGTAAAAATCGATGATGGGCGACGAGACCATGTACGTGCCCGCCGGGAAATAGACGAGGCCCGGCGTCTTGGTGCTGCCGGTGCAGCCGGGGCCGCAGCGGTTTCCGTCACTGATGGCCCGGTTGATGGCCTCGGTGTCATCGGAGACGCCATCGCCTTTGGCGCCAAAGTCCTTGACGTTGCGGAAGACCTTGTAGCCGGCGCCGCCGAAGGGGGCAACACCCTTGTGCTGGATCTTTTCGAGCCAGAAGTCGGTGCACGCGGGAACGGCGACACTCCTGGTGGAGGTGCTGGAGGTGCTAGACGAGCTAGCGCTAGAAGTGGTGCTGGTGCTGGAGCTGTCGCTGTCGCCGGTGCTGGTGCTGGACAGGCTGATCGTCGGGCTGCTGCTCGGGGGAGAGCTCCCTGTGTAACTCGAGCTCTCGGACAAGCTCTCGGACGAGATGTCAGTGCTGGACGAAGGTCCGGTCGAGCCCGTGGACGGAGATCCGGACTCGGTGCCCTCGGAGCAGGGCGGAGGCGGGCTCGGGGACGGACACGTCGTGAGGGTCTTGCTGACCACGACGGTGACGACGTTGGGCGGCCTGGTCAGCGTCAGGGCGTCGCTGCCGTGGTGGTCCGGCGACACATTGGCGGCGATGCCCGAGACCAGGGCCGAGAGGGCAAGGAGCGACTGAAGCGAGTGACGATGCATCTTGAAACTGATGCCGAGGTGTCTAAACGAATGACTGCGATGCGCCGGTTTCCTGGGGCATCGAGGACCGATCGAAACGGTCAAGGCTGGCCGAAGGTGTCCCCTTCAGGAAAGACGAGAGAGGGATCGGCATGCTTAAAGAGCGCCTCCAGCGGAGCCCAGCAGGGCCCAGCAGAGTTCAGCCGGCCCTAGCTCGACTCACATCCCTCCCCGCCGTAGCCCAGGCACGAAGAGCATCTCAGGATGCATCCACGATCCCATCACAACCTCCACAAACCCATTGTGACCTTGCCATTTCCGGAGAGGCGCACACGGCCCCTGCAGCCCAACGACCCGTGAAGGCGGTCTCGGCTACGACGCTCGGTGCTTTTCGCGTGTCGAGCCACTCCCCAATTCGCCGAGACCAGCCCGGAGGGTGGGAGTGTGCCGAGGGCTGCAGGTACTAGCCTGAATTGTGCCTGGGGAGGGGGGATCGAAATTTGGGATGAACACATGTGCAGGGGCCCCTGAATATACCAAAGCAACAACCAACTGGACTCAACCCAAATTGGGCAAGCTAAATTAGGCCTCAGCCAGCCCGCGGATCCGTCCCGCGCCGCGCGAACTGGTGCCCTGAGTTTGACAGGGCTGCACCCAGCAAAACACGCGTTCGCGTCACCCCTCTCTCACAGGCTCGTCACGCTCGGATTCCCGTTGCAACCACACAAACCGAGGAACGGCCTTCGGAATCCCCTTTTGTAATGCGAACAGGCAGGGAGAAGGAGCTCGGATTTATTGCTCTGCAGCCGGTCAGCCCTCGTTGACTAAGGTAATTGTTTCAAATTTGCAAGCTCGGCCCCCCCCGCCAGCTCGTATCCATAGGGGGGCCCGCCTAATAGGGACTTTTGAGCCCAGTAGCTCGGCCCGCGGGGCGGACGCCGGGGAATTCGCCCGCTCTTATGTAATTCTCCAATCTTGAAGATGGAGACAGCGAGCAAACGTGGTCCAAATCCACCATCGGCACCGACCCCCTGAGGGGCTAGCGATGCATCCTGCCGGGCATTTTAGTTTGCGGCGCAGGACACGATCACGGAGACACCGCCGATTGGCGAGCAACACGGCCCCGAGACATTGATCTACACTATCGTGTGATGGCTGAACTCAAATATCGAGTCCCGTCGACCCGGCAAGCGACCTGTGTGGCCAGGCACAGGCCTTGGGGGACCCTGTTAGCTTAGGGACTAGCTTGCTGCTTTTCCTGGTTTTCCACTTTGGTTCCATCCGAATGGGTCTTTTTGTCTTGGCTCAGTCAAGTTCCTCCGCAACAACAAACTCAAGATAACATGACAAGCTAGAGACACCTTACTGTTGACAATCCCACTCAGCTTGATGCAGGGTACCAGTCCGGACTAATAATAGTTCATATGACTTATCTTTCCGAATGTCAACTTCAAGTTCGGGTTCCCTTTTCTCATGCTTCGACGTTTTTGTTTGGCAGTTAACTATTTCCCGATCTGCAGTACGAAAATACCAGGCTTGGCCTCCTGATAGACTCATCATGAACTACGCTCGATCAATTGAGACCAGGGTGGGTTTCTTTCTCGTCGTACTTACCTCTAGGTAGACAGATATCTACGCATCAGTAGTTAATACCTATTGTGCTCCCGTTACTAATACCACTAGAGGTGCCTCGTAGTGTCAAGCGTGACACTCGCAGCCATCGTCCGGGGACTAGCGTTATGGCTTTCAAATTATAAAAGCAGTCGGATATCGTCCCTTGTTTCTGAAATTGTATGGGTCCATTTGCCAACTCGAGAACCGAGGTTACATTCCCTAGATCCAGCATCGAATCAGATGAATCTTTCAAGATAGCCCATCATGTACCCCGCGCGAGGACACTGGACTACCCTGTTGCATGTCGAAGATAAGCTTGAAAAGAGCAGCCATGTGACCATTCTTATCTGCAGCATGATGCGCATCCAGATTCACTCTTGTGTGACCCCTCCGCCATTTGGACGGACCTCAGTCATGTCAGCAATCCTTGATCCGTACCCAACTAATAACCCTTTAATTCGTTGGCATATCCATACGTCCACTCAGAATCGCTAACCGTTCTCAAGATGGGGCGAGAAGAGCCAGCCGCCGAGCAACGGCCGTCAGCCGGAGAGGAGGGGGGGGATGAGGATCGTCTGGCGCAGTTCGGCTACAAACAGGAGTTGCAGCGAGATTGGGGACTAGCACACAATTTTGGTGTCTCTTTCTCCATCATCGTGAGTTCTCGGGGGGCCTCAGTGGCTGCGGATGTTGGCGTGCCCCTAATTGACCACCCATGTCTGGTGATAGAGCGTCATCACCGGAATCACCACTCTTTTCTCATATGGCCTCAACACGGGCGGGCCGGCCGGTATGTTAGCCATGTCTGGCGAATGATTGAGGCGGGCTCGAGGTTGCTAACAAAAGCCCCTTCAAGTCATGTCGGTCGGCTGGATCATTGTGTCCTTTTTTACCCTCCTCGTCGCCATTGCCATGGCCGAGATCGTCTCTGCCATACCCACGAGTGGAGGACCATACTTCTGGGCGGCCATGCTAGCACCCCCGCGCTGGTCACCTTTTGCGGCGTGGCTCACGGGGTGGTTCAATCTTCTCGGACAAGTAATAATTACGCCCACCTACAGATTCAGAGCAACCAACTAACGCCCACCGCTACTACCTTGTAGGTTGCCGTCACAACAGGCATCTCCTTCGGTCTCGCCAACCTAATCCCCACCGCCATCACCGTCAAGAACCCCTCCTTCACACCAACCCCACGCGTCACCATCGGCATCTACGCCGCCATCCTCGTCTCCCACGGCATCGTCAACACGTTTGGCGTCCGCCTCCTCCGCCTCCTCAACAACGTCTCCATCATCCTGCACAGCGCGGGCATCACGGCGCTCTGCATCGCCGTCCTCGCCAAAGCCCCGACCCACCAACCGGCGTCCTTTGTGTTTGGCAACCTGCACGACGGCACCGGCGTCGTTGTCGAGGACTCGGAGGGGGGAACAGGGACAGAGACAGGGACAGGGACGGGGACAGTGGTGGGCTGGGGCATCCGCGCCAGCCCCGTCTACGTCGCCGTGTGCGGCGCGCTGCTGTCGCAGTACACCCTCACGGGGTTTGATGCGTCGGCGCATCTCAGCGAGGAGACCAAAAAGGCCAGCTGGAGCGCGCCGATCGGGGTGGTGTCGAGTGTGGGGTTCAGTGCCGTCTTTGGCTTCTTTGTGCTGATGGCGTTTTTGTTTTCGATTCAGGACTTTGATCGGGTCTTGAATAGTGCCTATGGCCAGCCGGTGCTGCAGATTCTGGTGGATGTCGCGGGCGAGGATGGGGCTTTGGCTTTGTTTTCGTTGATTATGGGTGAGTTTGGCGGCGGCCCCTTTCGGCGGCAGAGTGATCATGAGTGGGGGTTTGGCGTGCTAACATGAATTCAAGTCTGTGTCTGGCATTGTGGGTTGTTTAGCATGACGAGTAATAGCAGGATGATGTTTGCGTTTGCGCGAGATGGAGGGATTGTAAGACTATCCAGCCCCTATTCAGTCGTATTCTCGCGCCGGGAATGGTTGCCAAGCTAACTAACTCCTCACCAGCACCCCTTCTTCCACAAGGTTGACGCTCGCTTCCGCTCCCCTACCCGTGCTGTGTGGCTCGCTGCCACCCTCTCCTTCGCCCTCGCTTTGCCCTCGTTGGGATCAAGCGTCGCGTTCGCTGCGGCAACCTCGATAGCCACCATCGGTCTGTACGTCAGCTATGGTTTGCCCATCCTCATCGGCTTGATTTGCCACCGCTCCTTTACCGCCATGAAGGGCCCCTTCAATCTGCACGCACTTTCCCGGCCTACCGCTGCTGCCGCTTGCCTTTGGATTGGGTTTATCACCATCATTTTCTGCCTGCCAACCGCCAACCCGGTCACAAGCCAGACGTTCAACTACACGGCTGTGGCCGTGGGGATTGTTACTGTGTTCGCTGTCGGTTCCTGGGTCGTCTGGGCACGTCGCTGGTTCACGGGCCCTTCTGGCGAGGTGGCCGAGGCGATGAGGTTGGGTGTGGACATCATAGAACCAGGTGCACTTGAAGAAAGGGAGAAGGAAGGAAAGGAAGGAGAGGGAGGTGGGCCTTGAATGAACATTTATAGAATATAGCTCTGGATATGTCCAGAATGCAGACTGTAGAGGGCATGGGGAATGGAGAATGCTCACGCCACCAACGGAACATCAGTGGCATCTCTTCCTGAATGGGTATTTTATTACTCGGCATCTCTATCATCCAGTCCCGTTACCTAGTGGTTTGAACAGGCGATCCGATACTCCCAGTTCCAGACATACTGTGTAAGCAGCTCATGTCCCTCAGATCGTCACCTGGTTCAGATTCTGGACGACCTTGGCTCCATCAAAAAGACCGCCACCCGGGAAGTTGGCGCGGCACAAGGACTTGCCACGCTCAACCCTGTTGTTGTCGCATGTCAGGCTGCTCTGGGCGATGCAGCTAAGACGGCTCCCGCCTGTTGAAAGAATTTGTCAATACTTCAACTCTTCAACTCCGACATGTTGTTTGAATTGCACTCACAGTTGTTGCCGCCAGGGACGCAGCGGCCAGCCTGGCCGTTGGCAGCTTTGCAGGCATCCTGCTTCAGGCTCGTGTTGGCAACGCAGCAAGTGCCGCTGGGGACCGGGCGGTTGGCGTTCTGGCGCCCCACGAGGGCAGTGTCGGCGGGCAGGGCGCAGGCGACGGCGGCAAGGCCCAGGACGATGGCGGTGAGAGAGAACTGCATTTTGGCGGTAAGGCTTGGAGTAATAAAAACCGGAAGAATATGGAGGATTAGGTTGGTGGTGGAAAAAGCGGCCGGCCGGCGGTCAGATGAAAAGAATCGAAAGTTGGGAGTGGGACGGTGGACTCGAAGACTGGCTTGAGATGCTGAAGGCTGGATGCAGATCGGCAATGGACTGCGGCGGACTCGAGCGCTTATATACTCGGGCTTCCACTCGATTCCGGTCACAGCTCGCCGTCGACATCAAAGCTTCTGGAACAACTCGCGACGCTCGTTAGTCCTGGTGTGGAACGTGCCTTTCCAAAAGCGGTTGCTGCAAGGATGGCTTTCGTGGTATCAGGGGTTGTCTCGTGTTCTGAGACGCGCCAGACGATTCGCGAGCACAACGTTAGTGAGCCATCCCGGGGCTGAATACGGACAAAAAACGACCCCTGTTTCGCATCATCTTGTCTTGCACCTCACCCTTCTCCGCAGCTCGGTTGCGATTGCTGCGCCTTGCGCTTTAGACTCCATTATGGTTGGAAGTGTAAGCGCTGACAATGGCGCCAAAGCCCCAGGGGAGCCGAGGGACCCGATTTCTCGTTTCATGGAGTCCACTTGGAGTCTTTTTTGCGGCTCTGTCTGTGGGACAGTGTGGCCCCTAGTATTACATTCCAGCTCGTCGCGCGCATCCAGTCCCTGTCGCGGCTCTTTGCCGACGGAGAAGACCGACCTATCATGCTCTTGCGGGAGAGAAGTCAATGGGGTCTCAGATTCGGGATGATGTTCGGATCGTCTGGTATTCATTGACCAACCGCGCCCAGTCCCGAAATCTGGGGTAAATTCATGCACGACGACACCCTTTCAACCCGGAACAAAGTTGAGGGAAAATCATTCCCTAGCGTTACCGGACGCATTATCCAAAGAATACAACGACTCGCAGATTTAACCAAAGATGGTAAACCCATCGAAGCATTAAAGCTGAGCATCCATGAGGCCTTGAGGAGCACGGTCGCATACGTGCGGTAATATTGAGCACTGCAACGGTTCAATAGGTACCTTGGCCCCAGTCGGCTCGAAATGGTCACTTAGACGGAGGGACCCCGAGAGCTCGTGCATCCCAACTTCCAAAAGAAACAAAGAAAACAAAAAGACCGGGCGGTAGCACACGAAATCTTTGAAGGCTGAATCCCCATTCCCCGGTTTGTTGAAGCAATGAGATGGACGATTCTGGATATTCCTGAACATAGTAGAGCGCATAGTACCGACATGAAGAGAATAGACGAGGCGAGCGGTGAAAGTTCAGTTTTTCTTAAGGGCAATGGGCAAAAGTCCGAGAGAACAGCTGGCTCCATAACTGACCCTTATCTAAGCCCGATCGCGGACCTTGACGCCCTTGCTCTGACATGAGTCATGCCCTCAGCATATAATTAGTACTTCCCCACCCCTTTTCCCAAACAGCCAGTTCAACACACGACCCAAATATCACCCCACAGCATTGAACCAACCCCATCCAGGACCACCACAACCACCGACTCGCCCACCATGGCCCCCCCAACCAAGTTAAACTTCCGCGTCGCAACCCCCGCCGACGCATCCATCATCCACCCCCTCGTCGAAGCCGCCTATCGCGGCGACGAAAGCCGGCTGGGCTGGACAACAGAAGCAGACCTTATATCAGGCAAGCGAATCGATGCCGCGGACCTGCTGGTCAAGATCACAGACCCAGACGGCGCCGTTCTGATAGCCACCACCACCACCACCAACATCCCGGGCCAAGAAAAAAAGGAAAAAGAGGCTGTGAAAGTGGAAGAAGAAGTGGTAGTCGGCTGCTGCGAAGTGGTGGCGCGGCGCACGACCTCGACGGCCGGCAACCCCAAAACGGCCTATTTCGGCATGTTTGCCGTGTCGCCGCGGCGGCAGGGGGGCGGGATCGGGCGGCAGGTGCTGGCGTATGCCGAGGCGTATTGTCGGCGGGAGTGGGGGACGGAGAGGATGGAGATGACGGTGATCCCCTCGCGGTCCGAGTTGTTGGAGTGGTACATGCGGAGGGGGTACGCGAGTACCGGGGAGGCGCGGCCGTTTCCGTTTGAGGAGCTCGAGAAGCTGAATAGCGTGGCGCTGGTGGAGGATTTGTCTTTTCAGGTGCTGGAGAAGGATTTGAGGGTGGTGGTGGTGCCGGCGGACAATGCTGCTGCTGTGGAAGTGGAGAGCTAGGATAGGTACCAATTAGTACACCTCGTGCCCCACTGCTACGACCTGACCTTCCGTCTCTCAGAAACCAACGCTCTTCACAAGTCAAACAAGTCAAATATAAGGGCATATTTGACTTGTTTGAACTTGATCAGGTTGGAGCATGTCAAACTCATGTAACCCTAACCCTGGAACCATCCCCCTTATTTTCCTGGCTTACACTCCAACCCTGGTTGGTTCGCTAGCGCCTGACTTTAAGACCGGGGTGGGTGCGAAAACCTCGATCTCAACGGCACAACCACCAAATCAAATGTAAAGAAAGCACATTGATTAGAAATATCCCTCTGGATACTTCTAAACTCCCTGTTTTCTCACGACGTTGAAGGCGGTGTTCTGGGTGTCGAGGGAGGCCTTTCTGATTTTAGAGTTAGGACCCCTGTCTAAGGTAAGGTTCCGCGCTAACAATCAAACCAGTGTTGGAGTGTAGAGCTGTCAAAGCCATCAATTCCATCAATCCCATCAGAAACGCAGTCAGTGTAAACGAACTTGCAACCGGGCTCTGCAGGCGGCCTAGTTGACTGGCAGTTAGTTGGCTCTGGTGAGCTCTGAAGTGGTGGTGCGACTGTCTTGTACTGAATACGTAGGAAACCCTGCAAACGGTGGGTGCAAGTTCAGGGGCCAGGGGTTACACAGGGTAGAGCTGGCAGTGCCAGCCAAGATACGGGGCTTGGCAAATATGTCAAGTCGACTCGATCAAGCATGCCCTCGAACTTGATTGACTGGGAGCTATATTTGCGGTGTATTTGCGTTGACTCGGCTTGTTTGCGTTTGATGTCCTTGACTTGTGAAGAGCCTTGGATCAAACTGAGTGTCTCTGGACTCGGACGGTGACTCACTCACCGTGCTTACCTTTTTTCTTTTGACCCCTCAAATTTCTGACGCTCAAAAGGCCAGCTGTTCTTCAACCTAGGTAACCTTGAACGCTTTTGTCCTTATCTCCCTAGATACCTTAGTTATGGCACCCAACCTCAGCACCCTGCCGGTCGAGACCCTTTTGCTCGTTCTAAGCCAATTCTGCCGGCACTGCAGCAAGGAACACGATTACGACTCACCCGATGGCTATTTCCGAAGTCGGGCTGCTGCGTATGAACAGCAACCAGACCAACCGTCGTGGTACTCGCACGACTGCCGACGGACGCTTTACTCAATGTGCCTAGTATCAAGGCGCTTAACTCTCATCGCCTAGACCATTCTCCACCACGAGTTTATTCCCGGCTACGGCGACGCATGGCGGTCAAGTCACTTTTCATGGGCCGGTAGGCTGGCCTGCTTCCTGCGTACCACCGCTGCCCGCACCGATCTGACCGCGTAGGTGAAGCGTATCTTTATACACCCTTACCTGCTTGGGGCCGTCTCCGATGAAGACGCTCAAGCTATACTGGAGAAGGTTATGCCTCCTGCTGCGGTTTCCGAATACCTTGGCCCTTTTGACGGGTTTCGACAACGGGCAGATCTCGCTGGCTGGAAGCTTGTCGGCGCGCTCCTGGCGCTGGTGCCAAATCTCGAGCGGTTAAGTCTCCAGGTCAAAGACCCGGGGGGCGTCCCCGCCGCCGCATTTGCGGCGCTGCGTAGTAGCTCACCGGGTTCCTCTGGCTTGGTGCTCTCGAAATTGAAGACGCTCGACGTTTGCTTACGCACCGAAGGATCCTGGGTATTCAGCCTGAAACTCTACGCCGGCGGGGTTGTGGATGCGGTTGCGGCCTGCAAGGGGAGTCTATCGACGTTGAACCTTCACGGGTGTGAGAGGATCGGCTCATCGAACCTGTATGGCTTGGAGACGCTGCGACTCAGCGGCAGCAGGTTTAGTGACGTTGACTTAGTTGCGTCGCTACGGTTATGCAGGACCCCAGGGCTGAAGTCATTTTTCTACGAGGCCAGAGGACCCGTGTTCTACTACGATCAGTGCACCCACGATTGTAAGCCATCCCATCTTGGCCCACCTTGCCACTCCTCCTCCGCTCGCCGTCTGAGATCATAGGTAACTAACATCCGAACCCCTCCCCCTCCCCCTCCCTAGATAACGGCGACGAGCACTTCCAACCCACCACCGCTATCTAGCACCTCCTCCCGCACGCCCCTACCCTCACCTCCCTCTACCTCGACCTCCGCTACCGCGGCGAAACCGACTCCCCTGGCTCAAATACGGACTGGTTCAGTATCGAATGCCTCTCCTCCACCCAAACCTCCCTCTCCCTCTTCCCCGCGCTCAAACACGTCTTCCTCAACGGCGCCGCCGTCTGCAACACCCCGCGGCGGGAAGCCTCTAGTGTTCATAACGACGACCAAGATAACACCCTCTTGACACGCCTGCTGCCGCCTAACATCGAGTCGCTGTGTCTGGCTGCGTGGGTGCAGGAGGGTGTCAAGGCGAGGATGTCCAAGGCGCTGGTGTACCTGGCCAGGACGGTGAGGACGGGGGAGGAGTTTACGCGGCTGAAGAGGGTCAGGTGTGACGTGGAAGTGGCGAGGAGCGAGGGGTTGGATAGGTATGATAGGGTCGCGCAGGCGTTCGAGGTTGCAGGGGTGGATTTTGAATGGGATAGGTGGGAGGTGACTGGGCCGACGCTGAGGAGCGGGGAGGAGACACCGGAGGAGGGCCCTGGTTTTGATCCGTACTCTTTCGATTGATCTTGAAGATTTTTAGGGACAATAGCGTTGAGAGGTAGCAAAGGGGGCCACAAGGCAAAGCCACTCGGTGCGTTATTGTAGCGCCGTGGCGTGCCCTCACCAGCACCAAAGGTTCAGCCTCCCTTTATGTCGAAATTGCCCGTGGTATATATGTACTATGTACCCGTCGCTACTGAAAAACTCGGTGTGCTGATCTCGCACATGAAGTATTCTGTATCTGTACTTTGATGATGATTCGAGAGGAGGCATAATGATGCGACGACTCTTATCAGTCACTCGGTGCAGGGTTGCACATCCACGTCCACAAGTGTGGAAACGGAGGCAGCGATCCGCATTTGAGCCATTTCCATTGATGGGCAGCGTTGGCATGACAGGCTGGTCTCGGCCGACGAACAAGGCCGTGCCATAAACTCGTCCACAATTGTGCGTTGGCTTTGGGCAAACTTGGGCAAACCTTTTGTATTGGTCTACAACTGTGGAAGGAATGGTTCCAGCACATGCTCATTCCACAACTGCCCGTGTGGATCTGGGTGGTTGTACAGATGTACAGAAGCCCCTACGTAGGCCGTGTGCAAAGGCGGTGGGCCGATTCTTTTGGTAAGGCACCCGCGAAAAAAAACCAAAAAAAGGCAATTTTCTAGGTAAGTCATCGCCGAGGATTTTTTGCGCCCTCGATGAACGAACTGTTCGACTTCGACGAAGCTGCCCATGAAGGGCGGAGGGGGGCGAGCCATGCCTGGGAACAGGATGTCCTAGAACCCCATCCACTGTTCGGTGATGTTGAGTTTGCGGTTCGCACGTCGTTCGAGCTGGGTCACCTGGTCCAGGTCGAGGCCCTGGATTATGAAGCCGCCGGGCGGCGCGACGCATTCCCTGGCCCGCACATGCCCGTCCCGCGCCGCCGCATTGGCAAAATCGGTGCGGCCGCAGATGAGACAGTACAGCGGGTGGCGGTGCCGCTTCAGAACGTGGTGCTTGACGTCCTTGATGCGTTTGAGCTTCAGTCTTCAGATGAGTGCATCCCATGTGGAGCAGGCGATCTGCCTTGTAGTAGGGGCAAGACAAACAGCGGTCGTCGCCGCCCTCGTTGGGACCGGTAGTGGGAGCTTGCGCGCTTCTGGACGCCATGGCGGGACACTGCGTAAGGTAAGGTACCTACCTACCTGGTACCTATTCAAGGCGCCCGAGGGAGACGGTGTGGCCGGCTGGGAACAATGCCTTTGTTGAACTGCAAAAATGTGCGGCGAGCAAAAACAAATGCGGTGTAAATAGTGGCAGCGATGGAACCAAGAGGCTTCACGATTCTTTGTAAACCAAGGGCACGGGGAAGAGGGAGAACGGCCTTCTTTTGCTTCTCTTTTTTCGCAAACGCGCAACTCTGCCTTACAGTGAGCTTTACCTTGTGCGGTTGTTGCAGCGACAGGGGGTAGATGTGCCGACATGACGTTAGGATTGGTCGTTCGAGTCCTCGAGTTCCAAACCGTTGGCCTGAAAGCGCTGGCTTTTTGGGCATCCGAAAGGCCAGCCCACCCCCTTCGGAACAAGCGCCCAAAGCGCGCTAGCGCACCTGCGCCTGAGGGCGCGCAGCTGGGCGTCGGATGAGGGTGCGACCAGCGTCGGCTTGCCCGCGGGCATGTTGTTAGGGAACAGGGCCCCCCGCACGGTGCGGAGGTCCGCGTTTCGAGAATCACTCGCCGAGCCACGTTCATTCAATATTCCCGGGTCACCAAGGCGTTTTTACTCTTGCACGCCGAAAACATCTTCCGTTCCATTGTGTTGAAACCACACCAGTGTTCATTTTTACCTCGAGTGACAAAATCGTGAAAGAGGTCAAGAGAAGAGTAAAGCCGTCTCTCACACTGTCTTTAGACCTTAGTTGGCATGCCCTCTAACTTGTCTCTAGCATGAGCGCCCGCCGCAAATCCAGTTCCTGCCACGATGACCAGCCACGGAAACGACGTCGTTCGACGCCCGCCGAAGTTCATGACGACGACGGCGGCCAATACACGGGAGGCAGGGCTCTGGCGTGCCCCTTATACAAGCGCTTTCCTACCCAATTCACGCGCTGCCTGTTCCGCAATTCCCTCACTTCGACAAGCTTCGTCGTCCAGCACATAGGTCGATGCCACAGCCAACCCATCCGGTGTCCAATTTGCAGCCGGGCCTTTGATGGGGCGGCCGAGCGCGACGAACATATACGACAGCAAACATGCCAGAGCGTGAGCCGTGTTCGGGGATGCATCGACAATGGCCGCGAAGGTCTCGACCGACATCAATTGGTTGAACTCCGCCAGCGGACGTCCCGCCGCGGGCTGACGGAAGCAAAATGCTGGTACGCCATCTGGGATTTCATCTTCCCCGGCGCACCCCGGCCCGACTCGCCATACGTACGCAGTCCTGAGGATGAGATTCTGGGCATCACGCGCCAAGCTATCCAGCTCGTCTGCCCTGGTGGCAACTCCGCAGAGTTGTTGAAGCTCATGAATTGGTCAACTGTATCCTCGGCCCTCGAAAAGATGAGCCTCGACCAGTCGTCCAACCAAACCCCCATTGAACCGGACTCTGTCAGTGAACCGGAATCTGTCCCATCACCACCTGCAATTCCAAATGGGGGTTCGTCTTCCTCGAACCCGTTGCCCAGCGAACTGTCTGTGGTCACGCGCCGCGACTCGGAGCTGATTCCAGATCCCTGGACCACAGGCGTGGGCAACCAGCTTATGGTCCAGCCTGAGAGTTTTGACTTCCCGGACCGCCGTGATTCCGGGGATAGGATCGGCTTCGATGGCGCGGAGACAGATGCTCCCACCGACAATACAGGCCGGGCCTGCGATTCACAATATGTTACCGGATTAGCTGAGTCGCTCTACCCTGGAATTGTCTACCCTGGAATTGATCTGCCACGATTTGAAGATTCTGATCTTTGAACTTGATGTATTGAGAAGCAAGCTTTTAGATAATTAGATAGTTAGATGCAATGTGAATTTGACGGAATATTCAGGGAGGTACCGTAGGTGTACCTTTTGCAGCTGAGTTGGTGTCGTCAAGGCTTCGCACCGCTTCAGTGGTAACGTTGAACAAGTAATACGCTGAAAACCTTATAATTAAATGTGCCCTTGTGTCCTGGTTCACTAGCTGATCATGTTCTCCGACGCCTCTCCACCGCCCCGACTACTGCATTCTAATAGCGATGAATAGTGCCCGATATCTGGGATGGCTGTATTTTCCCAGGTGCAAGTTGTGCAAGTTGTGCTACTCAAAGTTCTGTTGCGAGAGGCCATGCATTCTTCAGATTCTCGTAGAGTTCACTTGTGAGGGAGCTCAGCAGGCCATCATTGACCACCCATAGGCTCGGCGGCGAGTAGAGTCCCGGCGAATCGGACTGCGACATCGCCATCTGTGGGTGAGCCGACGCCTGTGTTGCAAAAGTGGGTGGCGCGGCAATTCTGCATTGGTTGGGAGACCCAAAAGGAGGATACAACTTAAAACGCCAGAGATCAGATACCTACCGTAGGGAAGCTGACTATAAATTGGGGACGGTGGCATCGCGTGGTTCGCCAGCTTAATACTCAACTGCAAAGCGCAAGAATCTTGAACAAAATCACACACAGCAGAATGCGACCACCCATTCCATAATACTATAATTACACGAAATTCAAAACCGGATGTGTATATCAATTCCCTAATTAGTTGCCCATCGCAATGCTGTTCCTCATACCCAACGTTCCATTCGTCATAAGCGACGGCAAATTCGTCTGCTTCACATCGGCCTCCGCCGCCTGGACTCCAGCCGACTCGGCACCCCAGGCACCCCCTCCCGGCGTCAGGAGCACGATACGATCTCCCGCACCAACGTGCGTCGTCTTCCGCGGTCCCAGCGAGACCTGCCTGGACGTACCCGTGACGGGGTCTTTCCGCACCCAGATGTTCTGCCCGCGCGCCCCGTCCGCGCCGCCCTCCAGCCCATACGGCGCCGTGACGCGGCGGTCGGTCAGGACCGACACCTGCAACGGCACGCGGAACTCGATGTCGCGGACACATCCGTCGCCGCCCCGGAACCGGCCCGCGCCGCCGCTGCCCTGGCGGAGGGAAAACTCGTGCAGGATGACAGGGTACCGCTTCTCCAAGATCTCGGGGTCCGTGATGCGCGTGTTGGTCAGGTGGGTGTGCACGCCGCTCGCGCCATGCCAGCTCGGCCCGGCACCGGCACCGCCCGCGATGGTCTCGTAGTACCCGAAACCCTTGGTCACCTCGCCCGTGACGGGGTCGGTGCCGCCGCAGCCGAACGTCAGGTTGTTCATGGTGCCTTGCGAGGCGGCGGCGGCGTGGAAGGCGCGGAAGATGAGATCGGCGAGCTTCTGCGACGTCTCGGTGGTGCAGCCGACCGTGGCGGCCGTCGGGGAAGGCGACAGGATGGTGTTTTCGGGGCAGACGACAGTGATGGGCTTGAGGCAGCCCTGGTTGAGCGGGATGTCGGCTGAGATCATGGATCGGAGACAGTACTGTTCAGTGTCAGTCAGCCATGCACTTTCTTTCTTTCTTTCTTTTCACTAAAACGAGGCGCAACTTACCATGATGACAGAGTATGAGCATGTAGGGGGTGCGTTGAGATTGCCCGAGTGCTCGGCACCCGTGCCGGTGAAATCAAAGACGGCCTCACCGGAATCCTTGTCGATGGTGACCTTGAGCTTGAATGGGATGCCGTCGTCATTCATCTCGGCGGCCTCGAGGATCCCGCCCTCGTGCTTTTCAGCAAAGGACTTGAGGAGGTCGCGCACCGACTGCGCAGCGTTCTCCTGGATGGCCTTCATATAGAACTGCACCACCGGCCAGCCAAACTCATCGATGAGCGAGCGTATCAGCTGGATGCCCTTCTTGTTGGACGCGACGGCGGCCTTGAGGTCGGCAACGTTGTCGCTCCACGTCCGAGTTCCGCTGCATCCCGGGTATGAGGCCGGCTTGGTGTAGAGGTGCTCATAGAGTCCCTCCTCGTCGAACACGCCTTCGTTGATCATCTTGAAAGACTCAATCGCAGCGCCCTCTTGCCACAGCTCCGTCGAGTTGGGAGGCATGGATCCGGGGGCGATGCCGCCAACGTCTGCGTGGTGACCGCGGTTGGCAACGAAGAAGATGATCTCCTTGGGGTCGTCATCATTGTCAAACACGGGTGTGACGGTGGTGATGTCTGGAAGATGCGTGCCCCCCGCCTGAGGGTGGTTGCTGATGATAACATCGCCAGGCTTGAGCTCACCGGCCTTGTACCGCTGAGCCTGGTACGCAATGGCGGTGCTCATCGAGCCGAGATGGCTGGGGATGTGGGGCGCGTTGGCAACAAGGCCTCCATCCGCAGAGAAGACGGCACACGAGTAGTCCAGTCTCTCCTTGATATTGACGGAGATGGATGTCTTCTCCATGGTGTGGCCCATTTGCTCGGCGACAGTCATGAAGCGGTGGCCAAAGACACTGAGCTGCACCGGGTCCACGGTTTCCGCGGCAACGACGTTCTGCTGCTCTGCCTTGCTGACCTCGAGGACAACGTGCTCCGGGAGAATGACAGCCTTGCTGGCGTGATCGAGCACAATGGTCTGCGTCTTATCGAGGATCATGGCGGGTCCCTGGATCTGCACACCCGGGCTCAGGCTGCTGAGCTGATAGACGCTCGTCATGACCCAGCCGAATGTCTCGTAGAAGATGTTTCTGGTAAAGATTGGAGTCGGCGGCGAGGGAGGAGGAGTCAGCCCGTCGGACTTGTGCTTCTCCATCTCTTCAAAGGGGCTCGAAACGTCAAGCACGCGGGACTTGCCCACGCTCCTCACGCGGGTGTCGTCGATCAGAATGTCTCTCGACTGCGAGAAGCCAAACTCCTGAGCGTGGCGGGCGGTGAAGGCGGCGCCAAAGTCAGCCATGTCTTCGGGCTGGGGAATCATGAGCGAAGTGTCGCTGCCCTGGTATCTCATGTTGAGGAAGCACTCGTGCTCGATAAACTCCCCGTCGAATCCCTGCGACTCGAGGCCCTTGACTCCACGCTGCGAGAGGGACTCGAGGCGAGACCTAAGCTCGGGAATGACCTTGTCTGAGAATGTGAGGACCACAGGCTCCTGGTTCTCGACCACCACGTCGGCGAGTGCCATGCCATAGGCCGAGAGGATGCTGGAGTACCGGGGGAGAATAGCGCGCTTGATTCCGAGATCGCGAGCAATAAAGACGGCGTGCTGGCCGCCGGCACCTCCAAAGCAGCCCAGGTTGTGACTCGCCGCGCCGTAGCCGCGGCCTTCGCTCAGTGTCCGGATAGGGCGCGTCATGGTTGCGTTGGCAATGGACAAGAAACCAAGCGCCAACGTTTCGGGGGTAAACTCGTCCGCACCGGCCTCCTTGTCCCTGTTCACGGTCTCGGTCAATTCTTGAAACTTGGCCTTCACCGTGTCGAGATCCAGCTTGCGCGGGAAGAAGTCGGGGACGATCCTCCCCAGGAGAAAGTTGGCGTCGGTGACGGTCAAGGGGCCCCCCTTGCCGTAGCATGCCGGGCCTGGGTTCGCCCCCGCGCTGCTTGGTCCGACCTTGAGGAGGCCATTTTCCCAAGAGAGGATGGAGCCGCCGCCAGCAGCAACGGTGTTGATGTCCAGCTGGGGCGTCTGGATAGTGACTTCGGCAATGGTGTTTTCAAAGATGTGCTCCAGCGCACCAGAGTACCTTGCCACGTCTGTGCTTGTGCCTCCCTTCAGAAAGAGTTAGTGTGATGGTTCTGAAATGGTCGTGATGCATGATACATACCATGTCAAATCCAAGTACCGGCGTTCCGTCTTTGGGATCGTAGCACGTCCTGGAAAGGCCAACGACGCCGCCCGCCGGCCCACTCAGCACGCCCCGCAGGCCGGTGAATTTTGTCCAGCTGGTGAGACCACCGTCACTCTGGCAAATGAGCAGCTTGTTCGCGCTCTCATCCTCCAGGTGCCCCTTGAATCCCCTCCGGAAGCCCTCGAGGTAGGCATACGTCATGGGCGTGAGGTAGGCATCGGCGACGGCCGACTGACTGCGCGGCACAAACTTGGCCATGGACTGCAGGACGGACGAGGCCGAAACCTTGAATCCCATCTCCTCGGCCAGCTTGGTGACCTGGATCTCGTGCTCCGGGAAGGTGTAAGAGTGCATGAAGCCGACGGCGACATTCTCGAAGCCTTGGTCCTTTAGCCGTTGCAGATCGGCGCGGACGGCGTCCAGGTCCGGCTTTTTGATGATCCTGACAATCTCGCCCGTTTGGCCCATCACCAGTGCGTCGTCCGAAGCGACATCAATGGGCTTCGGGTCGGGGTTTTCGCTGTAACCCTCGATTGTGACGCGTTCGTCGACTTCGACGACGGCCTCGTACAGCTGCTCCAGCCGTCGGACCGAGAGATCAAACAGGTTTGGCCGGGTCTGGTTGCCGATGAGAAGGGTGTCGCGGAAACCCTTTGTCGTCAAGAAGGCAACGCGGTCTCCCTTGCGCTCCAGCAACGCGTTTGTGGCCACAGTCGTGCCCATGCGGATGGACTCGATGGGCTCCAGGTCGAGCAGTGTGCCTCTCGGTATCAACTTGCCCGTGGCAATCTCGAGAATCTGCCTGATGCACTCGGTGGGCGCATCATCATACTCGTCGGGGCACACGGACAGCGTTTTGAAGACAATGTGCTCCTTGCGCCCCGGGACTTCGGCCCAGGCGTCGGTAAACGTGCCGCCGCGGTCGATGGCAATGCGGATTCCTTGGGTCGCCATTGTTGTGATAGGCAGAGAAAGAATATTAGACAAAAATAGAGAAGTTATGGCGGGGTATCCAGAGACAAATGAGAAATAAGAAGAAGTTGTGAATGGGCAAGAATGGTTAAGAACCTGAAGGAGCTGGAGTATGAATTATATTATGCCAACTGGGAAGCCACGCCGAAGGATACGAACTTGCGAAACCACTGCTGGTTTTCCAGGAGCTTCATCCGGTGACAGGCCGATATCCGCCTCGGCCTCCACCTCCACCATATTACTCGGTAATCAGAACAACGCCGGTCGACAGGAGATAGGCTCCATGCCTAGAAAACGTGACCAGCGTGACCAGCTCCGCCCAAAGAGGGTGTCACTCATCTTGGGCAATTTCACCCTCTGGATTGGATGTGCACGCCTCCGACCTCCCCGGGACTTTGTTCCTCGACCGAGCCCAGTATCGGTCGAAATGGCCGAGTCGTGTGGGCGGCATGTTCAGTCGAAGCCGGTCGGCAATTTTCATCTTGCCGATCTGGTTGAGGTGGGGCTTAATTAGGTAGCTGCCGAGTCATTTACCCCGGGGTGCTGTGGATATCGGCGGGGGTCTGGACCCCCACCACCCCACATCTCTCCACCTCAGTCCCTTCTTCGCGTCCCCATCCACCAACCGTGACCAACGTGCCCTGTGCTGCCGAGCCTGCGTCACGCCTCACCCATGCATCATGCATCGACATGAGCACCACTACACATAGACGTCCTCGAAGACTGTTTGCAGCGTGAGTCGCTCCTCTGCTACGCAGCGCTCACCGTTCTCACAAGGCTCCCCCCCCCAGCTGCCACCGGTGCCATTCGCAAAAGATCAAATGCTCCGGCGGCCACCCGTGCCGGTCATGTGTCGCCAGCGACAGGGCCAGCGAGTGCCAGTTTCCAGTCAAGGAGCGAAAGATCACCGTATCGGAGAGGTAACTACCTACCTACGCTCGGGAAATTGAGATGCATTCCCACGGCTAATCCAGCTATGTAATCAAGCTACCTGCGGAAGCTCGAGGCCGACAGCGAACGACTGCGGATGGTTGCGCAGAACCCGACACCGGAGAGCCATAACGATAGCCCCGACGGCCCCAACGGCCCCGACGGCCCCGACGGCCCCGACGGCCCCGACGCCGACGATGATGCGCCGCCCCTGTCGCCAGACGAGAACAACATGCTCAATCCGCTATTTGACGGCCAGCCGGAGAGTCTTGCCCGTGAGCCCTCGTCGGAGCCGGCCTTCATTGGCGAGGCGTCGTGTGCCGCCTTTAGCAATCGTCTGCTGCAGTGCCTCGACGGCAACTACGCGCCCTCGACGGCCGGATTCTCCAACTATTATCGCCTCAACCCAAACCATCGCGTGCCGCCCATGCATGAGGGCTACTATTTTGAGTTCCCGGAGCGGATGCACGCCAAGCTGCTCCTGAATGTCGCGCGACGGTTCATTGGCAACTACCACCCGCTGTTCCTCGAGGTCACCTTCATGAGAGAGTTGGACGCCGTGTACAGGAGACAGATGACACCGTCACATCTTTGGCTCTGCAAGTTTTATGCACTGATGGCCTTGGGAGAGACATACACCAACCGGAGGGGTGTTCTCGACAGCAACAGGGTGCCCGGGACCGAGTACTACGTCCGTGCTGTCCATATGCTAAAGGACGCCTATGAGGACCCATCATTGATGCAGGTCGAGGTTCTCACGCTCCTCGTAAGTCTTTCTTTTTTTTTCTCGACCCCGAAGCAAATGGGCAGGCAGTAATTAACGCGCTCTAATTAGGCATGGGCGTCAAACATACTGGGCCGCGTCCGGACGGCCTTCGGCTACAGCGGGACTGCAATGAGGTTGGCGCTCAGCATGGGCATGCATCGGGCTACTTCCAGCTGCTCCAACTTATCGCCCGTGGAACGAGAGAGCCGACGGCGGACGTGGTGGGTCCTGTACTTCTTCGAGAGGTTCTCCGCCTCCAAGCTGGGGCAACCCATCACCGTCCGGGACGAAGATATCGACACTGAGATGCCTAGCATGGACGGCTTGACAGAGGAGGAAATGGCCGAGTTTCTCGACCCGATGCCACTTCGCACCAACATCAAACTCGCTCGAATCATTGGCAATATCCGCAAGTAACGCATCATCTGCCGTTGCACCCTTCCACTACTAACTAACAACGACCAGTCACCGATATTTACGGCATACCCAAGAGCACAAAGGGGCTCTGCATACACCGGGTCCACGGTATCTTGAAGCAGTTACGGGAATGGCACGACGAACTCCCTCAAGGCATGCGCATCCGGGAACGCGGCACGCCACGACCGGTGGCAAGCCTCCATCTCGCCTATAACCAGTGCATTATCCAGACAACCCGCCCGGTCCTGCTCCACCTCTTCAAGACGCAATTCCAGCTGGGCGCCAAGGCCAACGAACCGCCGCGGAAGCAGACGTTTTCGTCCATCACGCTGGCGCTGGCCGAGAGCTGCGTCAACGCGGCGCAAGCGTCGAGCTGCATAGTCGAGGGCTTGTTCCTGGACGGGTCGATTGCCACATTTGGCTACTGGGATGCCCATCATATCTTCTCTTCTGCCCTCATACTCATCATGTCGGCCATCATGAAGCCGTCCATGGCCACGTCGGAGGCGCTCGAGACACTATTGAGCATTCTACGATCCATGAAGAAGGATGGGAATATACCCGCCGTCGACTTTTGCGAGAGGTTAACCCACATACAGTCCCGCGTGTCCACCCTGCGGTCGCAACGGCAGATTGAACAGTTGATATTGGACAACAACGCGCCAGTTCAAGACACATCTGCTGTGATTGCAGGCGGCGCGGGAGACGACTCCAATCCCCAGGGCCAAGAGTCAATGTCTATGACTCTGCGCACCACTATGCATGCTAATAGTGACGGTGATATCCACTACGGAGACGTTGACATCCTCAGCAACCCTTTGATCGGGACATTTCTAGACGAGATCCGCGTCCCATGGCCGGACGCGCTCTTTGCCGAGGACGGGACGTTGAATGAGTTTGCTTCGGAGATTGAGGAGCAGTTTCTGTTTTCAATGTAGGGTGATGGGATTTGTAAATGAATTGACGATGGAGTGGAACGGCCATACGGCCTGATGTAATTACCTATGTACCATTTGGAGACGGGGCCCTTTGGTACCAGAGATTTTGCCGTTGACTAAACATTGAAGGATTTCATTCGCTCCCCGAGTCCCCGGGGATACACCCATTCCATCAAGACCTCGGCAGTGAGCCGTGTTGAATCCTAGAAACAGACGAGATGTCCGCGGTTCGGAGGCTAACGCCGCCGACCTTGAAAACCAATTCTCGGCAACACGAACGTGCTCGGCTATCGTCGCCTGTCTCAAATTCTTCGCCGATAATTTTGGATGTGGACTCTCGGCAACTTGTCAGCGAACCGATCCCCGGTGGCAGTGGCGCGACTCGGTGTGCCGATCGGCGCGGGGGCGTGATTCGTGGACTGGAGTTCTCCACGTGCGAACGGTGATTAGTGGTGGAGAAGTCTGGAGTCCCCATGGGCAGTTTCTGGACGGTTGGGACCGAAAGTGGCACATTGCTGCGCGGCTGTCGAGTGCTCCAGCATCGAGTTTCCGGGGTAGATAGGGGAAGTCTGGGGGTGGTCTCTTTGCTTAAAACTTCAACCCCCCCCCGACCAGACGCTGGACATGCCAGTCCTCCCTCATCATATCCAGATTCAACATTCAACCTTTTTCCCCTTGAACCCCCATTCGCAATGGGCTCAAGCGGCTACGATTCGAAGCCCGAGGCTGTCGACACCGACGAGGGCTCCTCCATCCCGGCCCAAACGAAGCCCACACCTGCTGATCTGCGCGATGACATCTTCATCGACGAGGTCGCCGAGCGCAAACTGGTGCGCAAGCTCGACCGGTGGATCATCCCTCCCGTCATGTTGATGTATCTGCTGAGCTTCCTGGATCGCGTCAACATTGGCAATGCGCGCCTCTACGGCATGGAGGAAGACCTCGGCATGAAGGGCGACCAGTACCAGATCGCCGTCTCGGTGCTCTTTGTCACCTACATCTTGTCCGAGCTGCCGTCCAACCTCGTCATCAAGCACCTGACGCCGTCGCGATGGCTGTCCTTCATCACCACCAGCTGGGGCATCGTGGCCACGCTCACGGGCATCGTCCAGAGCTACCCTGCTCTGATTGCCTGCCGCGTGATCCTCGGCGCCCTGGAGGGCGGCATGTTTCCCGGACTAACCCTCTATCTGACCATCTTCTACACGAAACGCGAACTGGCGCTGAGGATCGGCTACCTTTTCGTGTCGGCGGCCATCGCGGGGTCCTTGGGTGGCCTGCTGGCCTACGGCATCGGCTTCATGGACGGCGTAGCCGGTCTGCGTGGATGGCGCTGGATCATCATTATCGAGGGCATCCCGACGGCCATCCTCGGCGTCGCCATTTGGTTCTGGTTTGCCGACACGCCCGATACCGCCTTCTACCTCGACGAGGAGGACCGCAAACTGATGCACCTGCGCATGAGCCGGCAGATCGGGCACACCAAATCGTCGGACCTGATGCACAAGAAGGATGTCTACGCCGGCCTCAAGGACTGGAAGGTCTGGGTCTTCTCCATCGGCCAGTTCGGTGGCGACATCATCCTCTACGGCTTCTCGACGTTCCTGCCCACCATCATCGGCCAGCTGGGCAACTGGACCCCCGCACAGGTCCAGGCGATGACCATCCCGTGCTACGCGCTGGGTGCCATCAGCTACCTGGCCGTGGCCAATCTGTCGGACCGGACGCAGATGAGAGCTGTCTTTCCCGTCGTCTTTGGTCTCATCACCACCGTGGGCTATGCCATCCTGGTGAGCACGGCCCCCGGCGGTGTCAAGTACTTTGGCTGCTTCCTCATCGCCACGGGCCTGTACGTGGTGGTGGGCATCCCGCTCGCCTGGCTGCCGAGCAACAACCCCCGGTACGGCAAGCGAGCCACCGCTACTGGCTTGCAACTCACCATTGGAAACACGGCCGGTATTCCGTCATCGTTTGTAAGTCGTTCCCTATCCTGCTTCCCGTCATCTTTCACTGCTAACGCATCTGTTTTATAAATTTAGCTCTACAGGACACAGGACGCGCCTCGCTTTGTTCGCGGACATGCGATATCCATGGCTCTCATGTTCATGTCTGTCCTCATATACCTCTTTTTCTGGGGATACTTTCGCTATTTGAACAACCGACGCGAGGAGGGCAAGGAGAATCACAAGGTCCAGGGTATGACGGAGGAGGAGATTGACGAGCTGGGAGACGAGAACCCTCGATTCCGATACGTCTATTAGTTTCCTAAGGGCAACCAGTCTGGTAATTACTTATCAAACCTCTAAATTTTCTAGCCTGTGTAAAGGATGACGGCGAAGATACTGCTGTCCCTTTTCTGAGTAGCTACTTATCCTGTCCGGAGGACAATTTTCCTGTCCGGAGGACAATTTTGTTGCCAAACTCTCGAGAAATTACTATGTAAAAA
>MU857008.1:0-64815 GCA_033296705.1 Chaetomidium leptoderma | reverse complement strand
GCCATGGTTTTTCTCGGAAAAGGAACCTTTCGGAACATATATGTTCCTCCAGGCAAAGGAACCTTTCGGAACATATATGTTCCTCCAGGCACCTTTCGGAACATATATGTTCCTCCAGGCATTCAGGAGTTGATCACTGTTCGTCTCCATGGGAAAAAGCTACCCTGTACCTCGATCACGCGCTTTGCCGGGTCCTTGATTAACACATTGTCAAGCCTACGCCCCCAGCGCAACCGTTTCCTGCGGACGGCGAGGATGTGATCCAAGATGTCTGTCTATCTGCCTGGCTGGGTAGCAGCTGCCGAGGACCAAACCATTGCAGTGACCCTCACCACTGCCGCTAGGCCCGCGCACAAACCCGCCAGCTTCCTTTCCGTTGCCATTGTCATTGCCGTTGTTGTACATAAGTGCTGTCTTAAATTGGTAAGGAGGAGCCTTGCCCAAGACCGAGTGTAACGCTGCTGCCCAGTTTGACAGCAAGTAGACCGTAATAATACCTGATCTGTCAAAACAAGCTGGAATACGGGCAACGGGGCTTGACCATCGACAGAACAGAACCAACCATCGACAGAACAGAAGACCGTTCGCCCTTCGAACTCGGCCGTCCTTTGCAAACTCGGAGCACAAATTCACGATGCCTTTTTAGAAGATTGCAACGATCCGGACCTGGCTCCCTTCCTCCTTACGCCGATTTCCTGTCCCCTCGTCCCCCTTCACACCGAGTTGCCCCCCCAAGCTCTCGCCATCACTTCTGCCACCACTTCCGCGCTCGACTCTGCTCTGCCGGTTCAAAGGGAGCGCAAGGGAAAAGCCATCCCCCCTAGTTGCCGCGTTGAGGCAAGCCGGCGCCCTCGACGACAAGCTCAGGTACCAGCCAGGGCACGCCATCCACGAGGAGTACCTCGACTACAAGGCTGCGGACATGAAAGCGGGGAAGGACAGCACATCATACAAGAAAAGGGAGAAGGAGCTACAAGCCACCAACCGCCTTCCCGTCCATAGCTCGAGGAACCGCCCCGCCGCCGGCGCCTATGCCCAGGACGGTAACAAGCAGCTAGCCGTATTGGCGGCAGCGGCGTCCAAGAGCGCCAAGATGTATGTCTCCCATGCATGGTGCTTCAAGGCGTTGTAACCTGAGCTAATCGTTGGGGCCGATGTCCGCAGAATACGCATTCTCGGGTGTTCTTCTCAACACACCAGATGACTAACGGAGAATCACTGCTCAAGGGGACGCCGCAAATCCAGGAGTTGAGGCCAGGTAAGTGGACAGACTGCTCGTGACGGAGCCAGTCATACTTCTTCTTGAAACTCTGAGAGCAGAAAGTGCACTGGAAAACAGGTGAGGTGGTAGACTTTGTTGTCGTCAATGCATGCCTGCCATCTCGGCCGGGGCTTTGCGTGGAGCGGCCAATGTAGGATGCGCTGACGCTCGAGTGAAAGGAGCAGCAAGATGAATTCGAATCGGAGGACAGATCTTGAATAAGGGAGCGTGTGTAAAAATTGAAATCTCCGCTAGCAGAGGACGCACTTCCGTCGGCGTAACTCCCGTCCGCCGGCTCATAATCATAGTGGTGACCTGACCAAGCAGTGTTAAGGGCGTTCTCGACGACGGATGCAGCCACAGGCTCCTCGTCCGGGGGGGAGCTACGCCATCTTTCGAGGGGCGTCATGTTCGACAAGTTGGATTGTGGCATGGGAGAACCCTGCGGAAAGATCTTGGTGGATCGCATCAACGCTTGCGTGGACAGCCTATGTCGACGTCGGGCGTTGGAGAACCAATGAGCCTCTCCCACTGGTAGTACAAGCCGAGCCCGTAGATGCGGTGAGTAGCGGCCGCAGCATTGGCAATGTGCCCGCGCAGCTGCGGCGACGCCTCCGCAAGCTGGACGGCGATCGTCGCGGCGAACCTGCGCGTAGACGCAAGATCGCCGTCGATACGTCGGCGTCGGGCAAGGCCATACCTACACAGGCCGCCGTCGCCGCCGAAGTCGATCCTGGGGACGGTTAGTGTTGTATAGATGTGCTAAGCTTGCGTAACCTTATCCTGATGGCCTCAACAAGTACGACCAACTCGATAACCGAATATTTTATATTCTTCCATTGCTGACGCGTATAAAAGATAAGTCTTGGTTGATTGAAGCTGTTGATTGCCAGTCTTATTGAAACAGCGACCCCGGAAAACCTCGCACTCGCCGGCCTCGCCGCCCTCGCTTGTCCCTCAATCACCTAACCCACTACAAATGTCATGCAGACCGTTCACTGGCGACCAGCTAAAACAAAACACCAATATGCGCCACCGCTTTTCGACCATTCGATACCCAAACACAACACCTCCAACGACTCGCGATATGGATAGTCGTATCGAAGAGCTGGAAAAGCAGCTCCACACTGCACAACAGCGCGCTGCACGGGCGAAGGAGGAAAAGGCGCGAGCAGAGGAGGAGACACGCGATACCACATTATCCGAATATATCGAAGCTTGCCACGACCTCGTCTTCACCCGGTTCACAGTCGAAACGAACAAGAAGATCACGTCAAAAGGCTCGATAACTAGTCCAGCCGGTAAACGATACCCGCCTCGGCTCGAGCCTTGGGAGGATTTCCTAGAGGAGCAGAGGACTATATTAGGGACGCTGTTCTCTACGTTCCCGGCGTACACCGAGGTATTCAGGAGCCGGCATTACCTAAGGACGCAAGGTAAGGTAATCGGCACGACGAGAGTAGGCGACGAAGATACTCTAAAGCTAATGCTGTAAGACCTCCTGGCGGAGCCGGTAACCTTGATTGTTAAGTACTTTCAGGATGAAGATAATATCAAGGCCGAATTCGACATTGGGGGCGGGATAGCATTCGAAACGCGCATAAACGCCCTAGACGATACTACCCATGGATCCACGGAACGGCCAAGGACACCGGACGGCAAGAAGCTTCGACCGGACCAGATCTGCGCCTACAGACGGGACGGCGGGGACTTGAACGGACAAACGATAGCCTTTATCATTAAGCACAAGGCCCCTCACAAGCTTACTCTACCGCATCTCCGTCTCGGGCTTCGACCCATGACAGGGCGTCTTCACCAAGGACACCGTCGAGGAGGCTCGGGCCAAATCTAAGGCATGGCCCCTCTGGC
Source organism: Chaetomidium leptoderma (assembly GCA_033296705.1). NCBI lineage: Eukaryota > Fungi > Ascomycota > Sordariomycetes > Sordariales > Chaetomiaceae > Chaetomidium > Chaetomidium leptoderma. The sequence continues at coordinate 61,685 of MU857008.1, read as the reverse complement.
GCGGCATCTGTAACGGCAGCACCAAGATGAAGCAGCTCGGCATATTCAGTACAGATCCGCAAAATGCTGGCCGACCGAGAGCCGGCGCACGGTGCGGACGACGTTTTTCCAACATGTTCAGCTGCAGGTTGCTGACGTACGTTTGCGGGACCTGTTGGCCAACCAAACATCCCTAGCGCCTCTCAAGCGGATGACCTCATCCTTCAGGGCACACAGCACCCGCATTAGGCTAGCGCCATGTCACCCGAACCGCCATTGTTAAGGTTCTTGGCGCTCCCGTTTCCGTGCCTTCCCCTTGGATTTTGCCGACACAGCCACAACTCGTGTTGGCCATCCAAATCTGATTCCTGACCCCCCTGCATCGCCCGGCCGAACTTGTTCCAACACGAGATTCCCTGTTCCTGGCCCCCCCACTCGTTTCTCGATCAACTTCGCTCGTTCGACAGCCGTAACTAGGAAGTTACTCCCTCATCAGCAACCAAACACTGCTCCTCCGTCGTGCGACTCTGCCCTCAAGTTCTGCTGCATGGATTGTTACTAGGCGATTGTCGGTCGCTGTCGCTCGTTATTCATCCCCCGCGTTTCTCCGCAGCCTAGGAGGTCGGGCAACCGAACATCAAGACCCTTCGACCGCCATCGCAACCGGCCCGCGCTCGACCCTCGGCCATCGCCCGTCGCCCATTTCGCGACGACAGAGCACCCGATCAATAGACGGTCTAGGATGCTGGCCTGATCCTTCAAATCCAGTCACGCCGATATCCTCCCGAATACTCACCGGCGCAACCGGAATCCGACTTGAGGTCAATTGCCAGTGCTCCCCGCACGCCTGGCGGGCTGACCGGCCAAGATGCGTCTTCTATCGATAAACCCGCTCCTCCTCCTCTCCTCCCTCGCGACCATCGTCCTCCCTACAAACGCCGAACCAGTGCTCCGATCGAGCTCGCTTGCAGCATGCCAGGAAAACTCGGGCTTCACCGCCAGCTTGTTCGATGTCGTTTTCACTCCAAACAACCTCTCGGTCGCCATCAACCTGATGGCGACGTCGTCTATCGAAGGCTATGTCATTTTTGACATCTCCATTTACGCATACGGGTACCGGTTCCTTCGCACCCAGGTCAACCCGTGCGATACCGACCTTGCGGGGTTGTGCCCCATGACGTCCGGCAAGATGGTCAACCCGTTCGTCCTCAATGGTTTCGACAGGAAGTCCATTGACCAAATCCCGGGCATCGCATATACTTTCCCCGACCTTGATGCGACCGTCCGGGTGTACATCAACAGGACAGACGGAGATCAGGCTGGGCAGAGCATCGCCTGTGTGGAGGCAGATATCTCCAACGGATTGACTGGTATGTTCAGCCCACCGAGGCAATTTGAGGGAGCGTGACAATACTAACCTGACGCAGTGGACCTTATTGGCGTCAAATGGGCATCTGCCGGCGTGATTGCTCTTGCGCTTGTTTCCTCGGCCGTTATCAACGGACTGGGCTTTTCCAATGCCGCCTCCCATATTGCGTCCAACGCCCTCTCTCTGTTTGCTTACTTCCAGGCGCAGGCCATGCTCGGTCTCTGCGCCGTTCCGCTCCCACCGGTCGTCAAATCGTGGACTCAGGACTTCCAGTGGAGCATGGGTATCATCAATGTCGGCTTCATCCAGAGCATCCTGACATGGTATCAACGATCGACCGGCGGACAGGCGTCCACCCTTCTCGACACCCTCCATACCGTCTCGGTGCAGGTGCAGAAACGCTCTGCACCGCTTTTGGACGCTACCACCGACCTCGTTCAGCGCTCGGCCGGCGACCTTTCCAAGCGGGCCGTCGAGACGTCATATGGCAGCTACATCGTCTACGGTATCCAAAGAGTGGCATTCCGGGCCGGCATTGAGACCACTAACATGTTCTTGACCGGCTTCGTCTTCTTTTACATCTTTATGCTGTTCGCAGCTCTCGGCGTCCTGCTGTTCAAGGGCTTTTGCGAGTTGGCCGTGAGGATGAAGATCATGAGGAACGATACCTTTTCCGAGTTCCGTGCGGGGTGGCTTGTTGTCCTCAAGGGTATGCATTCGGCCAGAATCACTTGATCTGTTCCCCCCAGCTAACATTGTGATAGGTGTTCTTTACAGGTGGCTGCTCATTGGGTTTCCCCAGATGACCATCTTCTGCCTGTGGGAATTCACGCAAAATGACTCGCCAGCGGCCATAGTGTTGGCCGTGTTCTTCTTCTTCGGCATCCTCATCACTTTGAGCTATGCTGCATTCCGAGTTATTCGGATTGCTCGCCGCTCGGTCGCCCTTCACCGCAACCCAGCCTACATCCTCTTCTCGGACCCTCACGCCCTAAACAAATGGGGTTTCTTATACGTGCAGTTCCGTGCCTCGGCATACTACTTCATTGTCCCGGTTCTCGTTTACATCCTGGTCAAGGGCATGTTTATCGCCTTTGCCCAGCGCGCCGGAACCGTCCAGGCTGTGGCTCTCATCGTCATCGAGGCTGCAGCGCTGATCGCGGCCTCAGTAATGCGACCGTGGATGGACAAGAGCACCAACTCGTTCAACATCGCCATCTGCGCCATCAATTTCGTTAATGCCATCTTCCTTTTCGTCTTCACGGACGTGTTTGGATTGCCCAGGTTGGTGATTGGTGTGGTGGGCGTCGTTCTCTGGGTCGTCAATGCCGCCTTCGCGCTCATCCTCCTCCTCATGCTGATCATCACGACCGCCATCATCATCTTCCACAACAACCCCGACACACGATACCAGTTCATGAACGACGATCGCACGTCCTTCATGAAGTCGCAGACGCACCTTGGGACCTCGAACGAGCTCGACGCTCTGGGCGTCACGGCTCGTGGCGACGGCAAAACATATCCGCGAGGCACCGATCTCGAAGACGACGACTCGACCTTGTCGAACCCCGGCGTTATGCGCCCAGTGTCGCAGAATTCTGGTCCCTTTAAGGACTCGGCGCGCAATTCGGGTCGGAGCTCATTCCGTAGCTCATACCGTGCCCCCGTGGACCCTGTTCTGGGCACGTACCCGGCAGAGACGCAGCATTTGAGGGGGAAGGCGAGCGGGAGTATGAGGGCGTCCAGTCCGTTTGCACCATCCGTTTCGACGTCGAACTTGTCGGGGCATCATCAGCAGCAGGCGCCAAAGCCGCCGGTTGGGCCGAGGTGAGTTTCCCTTATTCAAGATGGGATAATTGGTTCGGCAGTGGCTAACGTAACACAGTGGGTGGCAGCGTGGAGCCGGCTATGATTAGCGTAAGGCTGTAATGAGGTTTGATACTTTGCATATTTGTTTTTCCTATCATCGGCGAGGTCTTTTTTTCGGGTTTTTCTTTTCATCCAGCGCCGTCTCTGGCAGTTGAGCCAGGGGAGTGTTGCATTTTCGTACTTAGGTACCCGGTATCTTTCCGTTCTCGGTGTTTTGGTTTGGGCATGGGTAAATACGGAGTTACTCCTTGCGGAATAGCTCATGGATGAACGGCGGCATAGTTTCGGGGTAGATGAGGGTCAAGTACCTTGTTTGAAGCTGTTGGAAGATGGATATAGCAAGGCCCAAGTCGGGGCAATGGAATGATGTCTTTTATCTAAGTACTTTCTGGGCCCGTCTTCGGGTACCGTATGTATGTACCTCCTGTAGTGGGAGAGATGTGGTGTGTGAGCCTGTATTTGTTTCAAGAACGGCCGTTTTGTAGAAAGTCTGGCCCTCGAGAGAGAGATGATGCTCAAGCGACACCTAACTGAATTCATCAGCGAAGATGAGCCCTGTTGAGACATTCAGTGGTTGGGATGAACCGTTCGCAGCCGAGGCAGGGTCCAGACAGTTCCACTTAACTAGTTCCCATGATGCAGGGGCACATCGCCCCCGCATCCGCCCCACAGGGCATCCGATGATTCCGATCCATCGAGTCCATGCATGGACCGCGCCAATTTCCCGGTTCTAGCCCGGAATCATCAACTCACTCAAGTCTCACACCATTGGCATCGTCGATTGAGGTTGCTCAAGACTCCCATCCGGTTTCATGCCGATGATAAACTGCGCTGGCGGCAGGACAGACCAAAGCGCACCCCGCCGCCACTTGGGCCGGGCCGTGCTCTGCATATCGCTCTCAACTGAAGAACATGCGGGAGAATGACTGTATTTTGTGGTGGTGGTCTGTGGATTGGGTTGTCTGGGTGAGGGTTGATGGTGCTGCGCCGAGGCCTCCTAAATACAGGTTCTTTTCCGTATCCACCGTACCTTCCATCACAACATCGACGACATTTGAACATCATTTTTGGCCAAGAATGGAATCAAGATGGAGCGCTGGATCTGGGGGGCCGGGGCTGGGATGATGTGCTCAGTCTCGCTTGCGCCCGCGGATCGCCAGGCCAAGATGCTCCACCACTGACTGCCCGCTTCAATGTTTCGACGTTTCGACGCCGCCTGTTCAGCTCGACCCCGTTGCCGAGCTCGGCATCTCGTTTTTGGCCGCAGACAGCATTCGATGAACCAACACGCTCCCATCGCTTCGCGCATTTGTCTGTGCAACGCCGAGTTGGGGCAAGCGTCAGGCACCATGAGAGGGGGCTCGGCCACTGAACCTGGCTAGCCATGCAAGCCAAGCGGCCATGTCCCTTCTCAGCCCAGGCCAATGGTCAAATAACACCTCGCTCGGGCGAGACCCTCGATTAAGCCAGCCGCTGTGGCCCCCTCAGTCTTCCTTATCCACGCTCATGCCCCCTTCGCAGGCGCGGTTCGGGGATTTTCCCTCTCACGCGCCTTCACTCGTTTCTGGCTGCGGAAACCGTCACTCGCTCACTGACCGGCTTGAAATTGGGATCTTCAGCACCGTTATGGTGCCATAAGCACATCTCTGGGTACAGGGTACTGCGGGGTGGACAGCTGGAATCGAAAAATGCATCTACAAGTGGACGACACGTCGTTAGAAAGGCGGCAATGGGGTGGAGGGGGCGGCAACAACAACAACAACAACAACAACAACAACAACAACAACAACAACAATAGCAACAAGTCATGGTGGTGCTATCTCTGGCCTCCAGCTTGCGAAACATCAACGCGGACTGGCGGCGGAGGGAGCACCCCTACAACCAGCAGCACGAGCCGGCAGGCATCGACGACAAAAGCGGACAGCCCACCCCCCCCGACGACCACGCCAAGACCCGCTGTGCCGCAAAGTACAACGTCACCCGCCGCAACACAATCTCCTGCGCCGCCGGCTGCCACACAATCCCCAAAACCTCCACCGCAACCTGCTCCTGCTCCCTCCCCGACCTCACAGTCTCCGGCCCCGTCACCAATGCCTCCACCCCCGCCGACCGACACCGGGACGCCGGGCGCGCAAACGACATCCGTGGTACCCGTGATAGTGCAGCCCAGCGGGGATGGCGGGAATGACGCGGGGAACGACACAGGGGACGGAACCGAGGCGAATCCGATCCCGACGCAGGGCGGGGACTCGGGGACCGGCACGGGGAACGGGAGCGGAGGATCAAGTCCCACTGGGGACTCCGGGAACGGCGGAGACACCGGATCTGGTTCTGAAGGCCAGCCAGGTCAATCGGGAGTGCCAACCGCGTCTGACCCTTCGACAACCACGGTACCGGGGCCCGGTGGGATTGGAGGAGGTGATAGTCCGAGCGCGAGTGCTGGGCCGGGCGGATCATCTGGAGGAGGGCTTCCGCCTGGGGCAATAGCCGGCATCGTGGGTGAGTTTACCAACCACTTTGATTATGCTATGGTTTCTGTGTCACTGACATGCAACAGTGGGCTTATTGCTTCTGCTTGCACTTCTGGGCCTTCTTCTTTACAGATTCAGGAGGTCACCTGCGGTACAACGCATGCTGGCGCCGTTTGGCAAACTTGGCGGGGGCTCGGGGGCTTTCAATCGCGTCGACACACCAGGCGGCGATGGGATGGGCCGAAACCTGATCAGTCCAGCCCCTGGGGCAGCAGCAACCGCTGGGGGTTCGGCAGCCGCCGTGGCTGCCTCCACACAGCCCCCGATGCGCGAGGCGGGCTACCTTCACCCTCTCGTCGTCCCAGCTGCGGCGGCCAGACGGGATGGCAATCGAGTATCGGCTATCACCTTCGACTCCGTCGCCAGCACCGGATTTACCCCGTCTCCCGTCTCACCTATGTCCCCAACAAGTATGCTGTCCCCAGGGACCGTCCGCACCTCACGCCCCGTCCAGGCGCCACCGGACCCACGAATCATTCCCGCCGCCAATGCTCGCATGAGCCGCGGCAGCCTCGGCAGTGTCAGCACTGGCAGCGCCATAAGTGCCGCGTTAGCGCCAGGGCAGATATCCTGGCCCATGCCGCCCGGCACACCACCAGCAATTCAACACCCGGAAGGGCCGCAGTACCTCAACTTCCAGCAGTCGGGGAAGACGGTCGTGAGGATAAACCAGCCCCCTCGCAGCAATCGCAGGTCCAGCGGGTATTAAGGGATGCCACGATTGCCACCTAACTATCGAATCACGTTCTGTCGCACACTTGAATGAGCTGCGCCAGCCATACCGCACCCCACAATACCCGCCGCGGTCTGCTTGACTCGCAGGCTACGGCATAGGGTTCGCGATGCACATATCCTTGTACACTATCACATTGCGTGGCTTTTTGAGTCTGCCATAACTGCAGATGGAGGCGCTCGCCAAGGAGCTCCCACGCATAGCCACGGGCCGCACTTAGAGGAGTCAAGTTAGATCGGTGTGAATGTTTAATGGAGTAATGACAACCAAATATTTTTTTAACGCTGCCCTAGAGATGTGTAAAAGTCGCCGAGTAATTTCGAGACTTATCAGGACCGAAGTAATATCATCCTCGCCTTTCATTTCGGGCACCCTCTGCTATGTGGGTACACACGGACGGTGAGTAAATAAACAATAGCTGTAGTCAGCAGCGGTTGGCAACACAGCGCTGAACTGGACATGATTAATTCAAACTCAAGCGACAAACGGGCTGTCTAGCAAGGTTCTCGTAAAGAGTTCCGCGATACCAAGAAATCCGAACCAGTTTCTCCCGACTTGGCTGCGAGTTAGCGTCCGTTTCGGCTCCGGTCCGACCTCAGGCTCCCTTCGGATAATTTAGAGTTTCGTCATTTTTCTTTCTAAGCGAAAAGATACCCGTCACGTGGCTCAGCCCAGTGAAACGCCACCGCCCCACTTTCCTTCTCAGCATTGGCAGCCCCTGACAACCTGGAACCATCTGAACCAGATCGCCGGAAAAGTAAACAAAGTGGGGTAATCTCGAGCTTCATCATCCCTCTTCCTGCCGCACCTCAGACAGAGCCCCGACTAAAGAAGATACCCACACATCGACCAAAATGGCGTCCGCAGCGCCCGAGAAGGACAAGTCTAAGGTGCACAAGCTTTCGCTCAAGGGTAGCGCAAAGCTTGTCGCCGAGTTTGTGAGTCTTTTTGGGGAGGATGCGGTAGCGTTTCCCGGCACGGATGGATTGCTAACCTCCACCGCCTCGCTGCCAGTTCCAATACTCGATCCACACGATTCTGTACGACCCCCCTTCCAGAGCTTCAGCGACGAACCCTCCCGCGACGCTAACAACCGCGCAGCTTCCAACGAGGCGTCTACCCCGCCGAGGACTTCACCGCCGTCAAGAAATATGGCCTCAACATGCTCGTGTCGTCCGACGACCAGGTACGCGCCTATATCAAGAAGATCATGTCGCAGCTCGACAAGTGGATGGTGGGCGGCAAGATCTCGAAGCTGGTGATTGTCATCACGGACAAGGACACGGGCGAGCACATTGAGCGGTGGCAGTTTGACGTATGTGTCTCCCTTCCCTTTCCTTCCCTTCCTCCCTTCCACCATGAAATAAAATAAACTAACCACCACCCCCCACAAAAACAGGTCCAAATCTTCACCAAACCCAAATCCTCCAAATCCAAATCCAAAACCTCCAAAACCACCACCCCAGAGCAGCAGCAGCAGCAGCAGCAGCAACAACAACCAACCGACCAACAAGAAACCGCCGAAACCGCCGCAACCGCCGCCACCGCCACGGCAGCAGTCGCAGTCACAGAGAAAACCGAAGCCGAAATCCAATCCGAGATCGCCGCCATCTTCCGGCAGATCACGGCCTCGGTGACCTTTCTCCCGCAGCTGCAGGGCGGCGACTGCACCTTCAACGTGCTCGTGTACGCCGACGCGTCAAGCGAGGTGCCCGTCGAGTGGGGCGACAGCGACGCCAAGGAGATTGTCAACGGCGAGCGGGTGCAGCTGCGCGGCTTCAGCACGCAGAGCCATCGCGTGGATACGCTGGTGAGCTATCGGTTGGCTGATTAAACGCGGAAGTTGGGGGGGTGGGGGGTGTATATAATCATGGGGTTGAGTTATTTTTGTCTGGAGTTTAGGTTTGGAGTAGGGATGGTTTTACTGGGTAGGAAATGGATTTAAGGAGTGATTGGGGATATATCATCACTGTTGATTTCACAGACCCTGTGCCAATGCGCGTCGACATGCTCTGATGCTGGTTTTTTACTGGGTTACTGTCTGTCTTTGCAGCCCTCCCGACCCCATTCATCCGGATACGCCGTGTCATGCCCTAAACCCGTTTGAAGAAGTAGACATAGGCAAACTTCTTCATGTCCTCCGCATCCACCACCTTGACCACCTTTTCGTCGTTGAACAGCACCCACGAGGTTTCGTCGCCGAACTTCTTGCGGATAAACGCGACGTAGTGTCTACCAAGGTCAGTTTTCGTCTGACGCAACATGCAGTAGCTCTCACTTACCCTGTGTGGATACTTGTTCCCTTGTGGCACACAATAGACTGCAGTTGGAAGTTCGCCGGGAGCGTGCTGCTCCCTACCTCAGCCGCGTCCTTGCTCGGCACCTCGTTAGGGCCGGCTGCCTCCTCGGACTCGCCTTGGTCGTCGGGGTGGCTGAACAACCACTCAATCGCCCTCTCAACACCTCCGTTGGTCTCCTTGAGGGCCTTTGTCGCGCGGGGCCCGCCCAGCCCCATAGACTCCAGCATAACAAGCTTCTCCGGGTCCGCCGTGTACGTCTCGCTGGTGCCACTGAGGTTAAGCGGCACGTCAATATCAGGATCCTCCATGTGGACAAACAGCCACTCCATCGCCGAGTTCGCATCAGCATTGCCCGTGGCATGCAACGCCTTCTCGCATCGGACCCGGGGGAATCCCATAGCCTCCAGCATCGCGAGCGCTTCCTGGTTCGGCACAAATGCCGGAACGTTGCTTGAAGATGACTCTTCCGGGAGAGCCTCCTCATCCGGTTGCTGGCCCTTGGAGAGATACGAGTCTAGCGGGAAAGGGTCGGCCTGAACTAGAACGGGAACATCAACCTTGACGGGGACCCAATTCACCACAGCCATCTTCCGCGCATTGACGACGAGGACCTCGGGGAAGGTCTTGAACAGCTGGCGCTTGAAGAACCCGTCCTTGCTACCACAAGACGAGCAAGTCAACTCGACCATCTCGGGCGCAGTCAATGTGTCCAGACACTCCTCGAGATGGACGGGTTTGTACTTGGGCTCCTGGCCCTCCTCGGCCGGGAGCTTCTCTAGCGGAACGTCGATGAAGATGCTGTCCTGTTCGGTTGTGCTGTAGCGGACCTTCTTGCACCCCAGGCACTGCAGGCGCTGCTCCATCACGAAGCGCATGGCTTGTGTGGGGTCGCTGAGCCCCGAAGGGTGATTCGATCGCGTGATGAGCTTGATGAGGTGCTGGAGGAGCTCAAAGGCGTCCTGTTGGCGCATGGTGGAGAACTCGGCATGGCCGCGCCCCATTAGGTGCTTGAGCATCGAGGGTTGGAGCCCCTTCTGGTGAGGGACCTCGGGCGAGTGTTCCGAGACGGTCACGTCCGAGTCCGGTTTGGAGTATCGACCAGAATACAAGCCGTCCGCAAGTTTGCGGAGTTGCGTCTCGAGGTCTTGGGCGGGGTCGGAGACGTCAGGGGGGGACTCAACGCCACCACCATACCGTTGCTGAAAGGAAGGCATGTCGTAGAGGCACTGAAGGATGCTGGCAAGATAGCAGCTGTTTCCGAGGTTCTTGAGCCCCGTCAAACCAGGGCCAAAGAGCGGCGTCAACTCCTTGCCGTCCTCTGTCGTCATCGAAAACTCCCACCGCAGGTTCTGCTCGATCTGCATCTCGGTCAAGCTCTTTTCCGTCTTCTGCCGTTCCGACAGGATGATACCCCAGTTTGCCAGATGGGGACCGAGCTCGTCATCAACGCGCTCATCATCACAGGTGTAGCAATACACATCAGCGGTGCCCTCAGGCGTGATGGACCCCAGTTTCACAGCCACACCATGGCTAGACTCCTTGGAATGCGCCAGAGCATGAGAGTTGCCACCCACACCGCCGAACTGTGCCCGCCCACACCCAAGGTTGCCACATTCTAGGCACAGCCAAAGGTTCTCTTTCAGGTCGCAACTGGAGCAATGCCCTAGATTCTGCGACTCGATCTGCCGAGGCGGGGCCTGCTGCATCATGAGGATGTGTTCGCAGCTTGTCAGCTCCTGCTCCCACGCCTTGACCTCCTCATTCCGTGAGAATGTATTTGCGTTCATGATGCCCTCCACTGCGGCAGCAATCGCAGGGTCGGCCTTGTCTATGTCGTCGAGTCCGCAGTCGAGGCACTTGACCCTCAGTGTCGTGTCGTAGCGGTCGGCTTCGGTTTCGGCGGCAATGGCAAGCTTCGACATTTTCGGCGGCGGCTCATCCCTGACAATCACCTTGCGGGTACGGCGGATGTTGAGAACGAGGGGATGCTTTCGGGTGTTGCTGTGCAGCTTTGCATGGTTGCGGTCGCCGGCGCAACCGCCGTTAAAGCACTTGAGGCAGACATCCAAGCCGGCGGTATCATCCTAACGCTGTTAGCTAATGCGGTGCTAAACCAAAGAAAGGCCACACGAACGATGGAGTCGAAGCACTGGGTGCAGTCCTCACGGTACACCGAGTCTGCGGGCGTCGGCTTGGCCAGGTCTAGCGAGGAAGGTTAGCTGTGCCTGCACGACCCCGAGCTTGGCGCACATACTGGCAGCCCCAACATGTGGGCACGCCATGTTGAAAGCCGAAATATGTTGTCTTCAGCAAATTTTGGGACTGTTGTAGGTCGATGCAGTCGGAGGTCCAGCGCGATCAGTGTTGTGTGGTGGTGCTTGAGCTGTGGTTGTGGAGACAAGCTGCCTTGTCTGGTCAGTAGGAGCTGAGCCTGGAGGTGAGGCGCGGGGCGCGGGGCAAAGACAGGCAACAGCCCCGCGATGATGCAGCAGCTGCATTTTGCAGGGATGCCAGAGCACGGGCAGGCAAGCATCTCTCTAGCGGCCACTAACAGGATATAGCCCTGAAGAAGGCGAGTATTGATAAGAGCTGATAACACATTTTTGCCTCGTCAAACCGGGCTTGTCTGTCAACCCGGCCTTGTATAAAGACCGCTTTTCCGGCCAGGCGGACCGCGGCAAGCTGCGCCAGGCCACCATACATGCTGATTGCTACGATTGCGTGGCTTTTGGGCTTCTCTGCATCTCGGTTTCCGTTATCAATCAATCTTATCTCCGCGGCGCTCCGCGGCTGCGGAGCCCCCCTGCGCCGGTCGAGCCGACGTCGGCATGACGCCCTCGCGCCAAGCCCGATCGGGTGGATGCAGGATCCTTTTGCGCTAACTAAGCCGAAGGACTTTGGCCTGGAATATGACCCACCTATGTTAAGGAGAGCGAGCAGGAAATCGCCCCTTTGGTCGTCATCCAAGCTCAAGTCCCGCATCCCCAGGAACTTTTGGCGTGGCCCATCTCTTCCCCAATCCAGAAAACAACGACCAACTTCAAATCCTGATATTGGCATCCAAACCCAATCTCGACATCACGACACCCACGATTTCTACTTCGTACTCCACACAGAGACCACATCCCCGAAAATGTTTTCGAGAACGGTCCGCGCGGTCTCCAGCCGAGCTCTGGCAACATCGCTTCGGCCAATCGCCGCCCCGGTGACCCGACAGATTGCACCGCTGGTCGCTCAACCCCAGAGGCGGCAATACCACGAGAAGGTGCTCGACCGTACGTCACACGCAAGATTTTGCCAGGTTTCTTTGGCAACCCCTCTGAGATTGTGCTCTCGCTGACACGCCTCGCGATAGACTATTCGCGCCCTCGGAACGTCGGAACACTAGACAAGTCGGATCAGTCGGTGGGCGAGGGATTGGTTGGTGCGCCGGCGGTATGTTGCTCCGAGATCACGAAGCCGTCAAGCAAACGCTAACCAGTTGATGTTGGCAGTGTGGCGATGTTATGCGGCTCCATATCAAGGTCGACCCCGACACAAATGTCATCAGCGACGTGCGGTTCAAGACTTTCGGGTGCGGCTCTGCGATGTAAGAATCAATCTTCATTTTGATACGGCACGATGTTCGGGAAGTGGGTGCGGTCGACGGGATTCGACGGACGAGGGAAGCAGGCCAAGACCAGGCGACAGCCCACAACCTGAGAAGATGCTCACCGTCAACAATTATGCATCTCCTCGGGCCCCTGAACGCGGCCGTTTCTTTTGGCCCGGCGTTGTTGATATGGCATGATTGCTAACTACGATCCAGCGCCTCATCTAGCTACTTAACAGAGCTGGTCCGCGGCATGACACTCGAGCAGGCCTCCAAAGTCAAGAACACAGAGATTGCGAAGGAGTTGGTACGTTTGCTTCGTTCCCCAAGTTTCACAGCATCGCTAATCGACCCTTAGTGCCTCCCGCCAGTCAAGCTCCACTGCAGCATGCTTGCCGAGGACGCCATCAAGTCAGCCATTACCAACTACTACAAAAAGAACCCCGCCGCGAAAGCGACGAGCCTTGCGGGAAGGGGCGCAAAACTGGAGACGGCGACCGCATGAGTTGGAAGTAAAAGGAGGGCTGAGCACCCAGAACAGGACATGATTCTCTCCAGGGTGGTTATTGCGGCACAGTCAGTGTCGGCGGGGTTTTTCTTTTTCTTCACTCGGAATTTGGCGATGGCCTATAGTATCAACCCATTAACGGAGTACAGCGGAGTTCTGGTTTATGGTATCTGCAATGGGCAGTCTCTCCGCTTTCTTAATGGCAGGAGGCACTCGCTTGACCAGTGGGAATGGTTAGAATTTGTATGATACCATTGATTGAACTTGTAGTAATCCTAAATTGGACCAGCGGTTTCAAAGGGTGTTCCGTGCGATCGGAGAGCTCCAGAACTTACAGATTGTCAACCAAGTTCGATCCCATCACCGACTGTTCTTCTAGATAGGGGCCGACCTACAGTGGACTCCCAGCACCGTGTTCATTGTACTAGATGCCTCAGGGGAACTTCCAAGACACCCTGGGCGGGCTGGAAGACTGGTGGCTCTGAACTTGAACGACGGAGCCACTAGCAATACCACATAATACTGCCTGCCACCCAAAGTAGCCACCTTGTCTGTAATGGATGATTTGATACATTTCAATATACCAGGCCATGGTTTTAACCGACTCTAAAGGGACGTCTAAACCGCATGACGTGTTGGACTGGTTGTCAAGTAACAAACACACCCCTAACTCCTGAGGTTGCCAACAACTAACCCGGACTTAAGGCTCGGTGGTCTAGTACATTTCGGCCAGGGACAACCAATAACAGCTCCCTGGGCTCCCTGTTGTATTCCTGGGCGAGCGAATAAAGCGGCGGGGTAAGATAGAGTCTGCCTTTTTGCGGTTTGTTGCTTGTGTTGCATTGATAAGTTGTATGTACTGGTATACACTTGCCCTAGAGGATAGTCAGCGCTCTCAGGGTTCATGTTGTGTATGGGAGGATGACAACGACTAGTGGGACGAGGACGGTGAGTTAGTTCCCTGGATTGGTGGTGGTTTTAGAGGTTGTGCTGACTGACTTGGCAGTGTCTTATGCTTGCATTGGAGAGGAAGGATGACTAGCTGCCCTCGTCTCCGCGTACCATGGCCACAGGTACAGACAGCGGGGGCTTTCGATGGAGTACAGAGATTCCAGTGGTATTCTGGGACTGGTTGCCTCACGAGGCTGGTAATTACATATTCTTCCGGCCCGATGAGATAGGTCGTGTCACACGGCAGGCAAGCTGTTGAACTAGTTTTGTAATGTATGTTGCACAGTTCAGTTTCACAGCTGGAGGAACGGGGCACAACCTCAAAAATGTCCTAACCACCGGGCAGTGTTGCTTTGAAATCGTTATGTGGCATTCTACCAGATAGGCATCCGCGGGCTACCAAGCTGACTGGTTTGAGTCACAGGAGAGATTGGTTTTGGTTCCCAACTACCTGCCCAGCAATGTTACATACCTCCTGTGGTGAGATGCGTGTCAGCATGAGGACTGAGTTAAATCTAATGTTTCAGGCTACGCCCAAACCCGGTTCCGGGTTGGCGGGCAAAATTACCAGGCAATCCCACATGTCATACAGTGGCTTGACTCTCTGGGAGGCTGTGGGAGCCTTCGCCGTAGATCAGTAAACAGTAACAGCAGTATCCAACCCCCAGCAACGATCCCAACAGTGCGGGAAGCGGAGAATTTGAAAGGAAGCAACGAGGTCTGGTTGGGGAAGGGACTTCGCCCCCAACCGGTGTCGCCCCATTCACATGTGGCAACGTTGCCACTGCTTGGTATTTTCCGCAGTTGGTGTCCAGCTGGAAATGCTGCAACCTCTGACATTGAAAACGACCCGAGCCCGGGTTTTAAGACCCAACAACAGGCTCGTGAGATGTTCAACCACCTTTTGTTGGCCTTGGCTGTCCTCTTTGATATTGGCCAATATGGCAGTCACAGTGACATCACCGGCGCAAAGCTGTTGTCTGTTGCCTATGAAGACCTGTCGTGGGTTCGAGAGCACGAGACCTTATACATCGACCAACTGCAACTTGAAGTCTTGGGCCTCTGCCGCATTTCCTAACTATACCTCGAACAAAGCACTGACAAAGGAAGCGACAATGGCCGGTGATCGTGGTAACACCGTCACACGACGCAGCTTTGCTGTTTCTTGCCCCGTCTCTTTGAAAGGGTCTACTTACAGCTAAGTATGAACCGGCTTATTTAATGGCCCAGTCTACCCACCCTGGGATTTGTACGACGTCAACATCAGCCTACGCCGACACTTCTTACATTCAGCCTTACTACAACATTATCAAAGATCCCACCAGAACTTGCTTCGACAGCACCAAACACAGAGCCATGGATATTCGCTGGGCCAATATCAAGGCTGCCGAACATGTGGGCAATCCCACATTCGTCGACAATAAGGGCTTCCACGCCATGCACCTCAAGTTCAAAGTCCCCCTGATCCACCCCAACGCCAGAGAGACCAAAAACACAGACTTCCTCACCCTCCAAGCCGACCTAGTCTACGAGCGTCGCGACAACTCGTTCCCACCCCCGTCCTCCGACTCGCTCAAAACAACCTTGCAGGGAATAGTGTCCAGGAGGACCCTGCTGGTCTACCTGTGCGGCGGCCCGGGTGCCGCCAACCCAGCCTTTGAAAACGACGAGTTTAACACCTGGTTCATTGACCGCGAACAGCCAATCCTGTATCTCAACTACAGAGGCACAGACGAGCAAACCTGTCCCAAGGAGGGTTCCAGTGCCAAAGACCTGGTGTATTTCCGGCAGGACGCCATCGTGGCCGACCTCGAGGCCATCCGGCTGTGTCTAGACAAGAACCTGAACAAGAATCCGGACAAGAAGCTCCAGTACAGGCTCTTTGGGCAGAGCTTTGGCGGGTGGATTGCGCTGACAGCGCTTTCCTTTACCCCCGGGGGCCTGAAGGATGTCATGATCACGGCTGGTATGGCGCCGGTGAAGTCGTCGCCGGATGAGGTCTACGAGGCGTTGTATAAGCCCGTGATCAAGGCGAATGAGGTGTATTATGGCGAGTACCCTCAGGACAAGGAGCGGGTGAAGACTATTGTCGAATGGCTGGCAAAGCAGAATGATGACAAAGGCGTTCAGTTGCCCGATAAACAGCGGCTGACTGCGCGGGGCTTTCTGACGATGGGTCGGTGGTTCGGACGCGAAAAGGACGGTCGTAAGGAGGTACATAAGTTCGTGAAAATGATTGCAGAGGATATCGATGGCAGTCATGGGATCAAGCAGGAGTCGATCAAGCAGTTTGCAACCGCGGACGGGGCGGGATTTAAGCTGGACAAGCGGCCGCTCTATGCGGTGCTTCACGAGCTCATTTACTGCCATGGACCCGGGGTGGTGTCGAATTGGGCCGCTCAACGGGTTGGGAGGCAGCAAGCCGGCGATCACTTTGCGTGGCTCAACGACGACTTTGACTTTAACAACGTCCGGAACGCCGGACTGCTCTACTTCTCGGGAGAGATGATTTACGAGTTCATGCTAGATGACGCGGGGCCGAACATGCAACCGTTGATCCAGGCGGCCAAGGACTTAGCGCAGAAGAATGACTGGCCAGCACTTTATGACAAGGAGCAACTGCACAAGAACAAGGTGCCCGTCAAGGTCATGTCTTTTCAGGGAGACATGTACGTGGATACTGAGCTTGCTGAGATCACGGCGGGGATGATCGGGAGCTGTGCTCGCATCAAGCCACAGCCCGGTTGGTCACATCGATCAATCAAGAAACACACTAATGAGGTGTTGGCCGAGTTTGAAAGGAACGAATAATCGGGTCGGATTGGGAGTGCGGATGAGACTTCGTATGCCAAGCCTGTCACCCCTTTTGTTGTGTTTGTTGACATGCCCCTATTTGAGCCGGACTCGGTAGGGGTAGACTAGCTGCAGCTGGCGCATTTCCTTGTAGTTTTAGGAATATAGATCGGATATAGTTAGTACTAGTAGTTATCAGCAATTGAAGCTGGTACGTTAAGAACTTCCAGGTTAACTATCCGCCAGTCACACAAATGATTTCATATGTTGATCGCCCGCCTTCCAGAATATCTAACTAGCTCTCGCTTGGTCGTGTAATGTAGAATACACCGTCGCATGCTCGTACGGCCCAGCACGCCTACGGTATAAATAGACCCTCCTCTGCTCCAACGTTTCTTCTTTATAAATACCCTCGACATTCTCGCTCCCTTTTTTCTTTTTTTTCCGTCGCTTGGCCCCCTTAGTAGTTTATCCAATGCGCCTATCACCTCCGCTCCTCCAATCATCATTTTGCCAAGGCGGATGTATTCTACAGTCACGGTCAGAAAGTTTGGTAACTGTGACGAATCTCTAAGCGGACCCAAACTTCTGAGAGGGTTCGTCCTGATTGAAGGTGCTGTAACGTAGGTACTTAAAAGGAAGGAGAAATGGAGGGGGGGAGGGAAAAAAAGAAAGAACCATTGAGTGTCCTTTCCTTGAGCTTTGTGAACTTGAATTAGGCAACAGGGAGCGACTACATGATCCCCGCACTTCTGCCTTCTGCCTTGAGCACACAGCACACTAACTTGTTGCGTTCTTGTCCTCACTCAATTTCCCCTGGTCTTACCACCCGCCACTTCTTCCTTCTATACAGCATCACAGTATCAGTGGCCATGTCGGACAACAAGCCTCACGATCCAACGCGATGGAGCCATACGACGAGTGAATTGGCCGAGGCCAGAACCCCGCCTCCGGACGACTCGACCTCTTCCCAACAACACAGGGACTCGGGGCACACGGGTTCTATCCGCTCATCACAATACAGCGGAACTGAAGAGGACGGTGACAAGATCGGTTTCGAGATCGGCGTCGACGAGCGAGACATCATGACTTCCTCCGGTAAAACCGTGCAGAATAAGAGGCTTCAACGGAAAGCCGTTGTTGCGGACCCTCCCGCCAAGAACACTCAACCCGTGGGGGACACTGCCGCGGAGGGCCTGAAAATCGACCCGGAAAATCCAGACGTACAGGCTTCTTTATCGTCTGGGAATCGAGCAAGGGCGGCGAGGAAGAGTGACAAAGCAAAGGGCGATAGCTTGGGCATCAAACCGGTCAAGGACTTGGCGGGTGTGAAGGACGAGGGGCTGGAGGACGAGAACCTGGAGGATGAGGATTCCAAGAGAGATACATTTGGGAAGAAAAGGCAAGAACCTCAGGCTGGAGGGCAAGAACCTGCAGGATGAGGGCTCGAAGAGAAATACATTTGGGAAGTGGTTGGCTGCTTCCTCGTTCTAAAACTACTCCCCGTCCCCGCCTTCAAGTTGTATCCCCGTCTCGACCTGGAACATTTCCCGGAGTTTCGCAATGTATTCCTTTTTCTCTCTCAATTTTTGTATGGTAGTCTCCCTCGCCTGCCGAGTCCAGAAGACGGCAAAGTATGGATCCACTTGCTCGGGAATCTGCTCGGAGATAAACTGGGGCCGGAGCTGGAGCTCAAAAAGTTGATACATGGCGTTGATGGAGTCCAAGGAGTGGAAAAACCACGTAGCTTTGGATGACCAGGCTTTTTCAATGGTTTCTGAGAGGTCGCCGGATATCTCGCGTTCTTCCTCCTTGAATGCGGCCATGAAGGACTCCCTCGCCGCAGCATACTCGGCTGAGTACTGAGGGGAGCAGACTTCGTCAACGCTCCGTGAGGTGATCCAATGTGGGATGTCAATCATCTGGGGCGACCGTGAACATATCCATTCGAGGTCAATTAGACCCGTAATGTTCCAATCATCGTCCACAATCATATTCCCCTGGTGGAGATCAGTTAACTGCATATAGAACGGCCCTTGCCTAAGGGCCCGATCGAGGTAGTGGTGTGACATGATTCGTAGGATCGCCTGGATGGCCATCTGGTAGTAGCAGTCCTCTTTGCTCGTTACGGCGTTATGCTGGGCAAGAAAGCGGTTGTCGTGTAGGGTCAACAGGTCTGCGACATAGGGGTCGACGCTTTCATATGTTTGGTCCGCATCCATGACCCGGGGCGCTCCATCGTTCTCGATGATTGCGAGGCAGCATGTGAGTGGGCGGTTTGTCAGGGAGATGGTTCCCGTATTCGGATCAAAGGTGAACGATCCGATGCGGTCTAGCGGGACGCGTGCGAGCTTGAGGATTAGACGTGAGATGCCGCGGAACAGATTCTGCCTCTTTGCGGGGTCTGCAGATTGAGAAAACCACGACTTGGCGAGCGGCTTCCCTCTGTCAATGAATTCGAGCAGAATGTATCCCGCCGGGAAGTCATGAACCCACGGGTTCTCGATGTAATAGGATGGGACAGGCCAACCAAACCAGGCGCAGATCCGTCTTCGGAGGGATCTGGTCCATCTTATATGCCATGGCAGGAGACTCGCGTGGGTGAACTGCGTGCGTGTCAGCCTCTTTCCTCTCTCCAAGAGGCAACGGCGAAAGTACAGCGTAGGGGAAGAGAGAAGCCGAGTCAACTCACGTGGCGACCATCAGGAAAGCCAAAGCCGTAAAGGCGAGGGATGGGTATATCCGGGCAATTTTCTTGCATCCAGATGTACGTGGCGACCTCGCATCGCATCTTCTCATCGACCATCCCAGTCAGCCTGTGGGCCATAGGGACCCGCAGCAGAAGGCGTGAGCCCGCAGTGCCGGTCGATGGGTCGTGGACGCCGATTGGGACGCATTGATTAAAGCTCCCAAAAGGCCAGTTTTTGGTTGGCTCCACTACGCAACGCGTCGCCTCAATCCGGAGATGGTGGGCGGCGAGGCTGGAAATGAGGCCTTGCTCACTCTGCCGCTTCAGGTGCGCCGTGGCCGAGACAGCGCTGCTATGCCAGGCGATACGCTGGATGATGTCCTCCTCGGATTCTTGAGCGTAGGTAAAGCCTATGCGGCGGCCATTGTATAGGGGGAGGGTGACGGGCATTTCCCGAGACTTGGAATGATGCCGGTCTTCGGTCTCATTCAGCTCTGTATAAAATGGATACTTCGGAAGGCCAGCCAGCAAATATGTGCTAAATGGATGCGGCAGAATTGAATGACAGTGCGACACACTTCGAAAAATGCGGCCGAGGTCACATCTGCAGCCCTGGAAACATTCGTCGGCGCACGAATCAAAGCAGCGCTTGCTCAACTTCCTGCATATGAGCGCGCACTGTGTATGTTGCCGAGTTTAGCTAAGAACTCGAATTTAGCCACGGGATGTGTCGTTGAAAACAAGAGTTATAACAACTCAGTCGGTACTGTCTTGATAGATTCGGCCAAGCTAGTAAAATACCAACTTATCTCGGAAATTCCGGGATTCGTATGACATTCGCTACTCCATACCCGGTAGACAACATCACACGGTGCTGACACTGTACATACAAGTGCTTCCCAACTTGAACTTCCATTCCCCCACAGCTTTACCTACACTCCTAGTACAATACAGCGTGCATTACTAAGGGAAATGAGAAACCCGAATCAATTCCACCAAATGAAGGTGGCGGTTCAGCGGGTGCCGATAACAACCACACTATCACGTGGTGGCATATCGGTGCTGCTACGGAGTACTACTAAAGCTCTGGCGCATCTTTTTTTTAGGATGAATCATAGCAAAAAGCGCTCCGATCTTGCACCGACAGCGACTGACTCCCCCACCAAACACACACACCACCACAGACACCACACGTACCACGCACCATGGCTCCCACCACCGCACCCACGCTCCTATGGGGCGGCCGCTTCACTGGTACGGTCAATTGCACAGGGTGACCACTTGGTTTTGGGCAGATGGAGCTAATAGCAACCCCGCAATGACCAGGCGCCATCGACGATCTGATGTTCCAGTTCAACGAGTCGCTCTCGTTCGACAAGGTGCTCTACAAGGCCGACCTCCACGGCTCCATCACCTGGGCCAAGGCCCTGCACAAGCTCGACATTCTCTCGGACGACGAGCTCGAACAGATTGTGTCGGGTCTGCAGCAGGTCGAGAAAGAGTGGGAGGAGGGCAAGTTCGTCATCGACACCAAGTCGGACGAGGACATCCACACGGCCAACGAGCGCAGGCTGGGCGAGCTGATCGGAGCGGCTGCGGGCAAGCTGCACACCGGCCGCTCTCGCAATGAGCAGGTCGGCGTCGACATGCGTCTGTGGGCGGGCGAGCAGCTGGTCGGGATCGCGGGGGCGCTCAAGGACCTGCTCTCGGTCAGCGCGGAGAGGGCAAAGGACGCGCTGCCCATCCTGATGCCGGGATACACACACTTGCAGCGCGCCCAGCCCGTGCGCTTCTCGCACTGGCTGCTGTCGCATGCTACCTTCATCAAGGGCGACCTGCAGCGCCTCGAGGGCGTGCAGGAGCGGGTTTCTTCGTGCCCTCTAGGCGTGGGTGCGCTCGCGGGCAACCCCTTCGGCATTGACCGCGAGTTCATGGCCAAGGACCTTGGCTTCCAGTCGGTGCACCCCAACAGCTTGTGCGCCGTTGCCGACCGGGATTTCGTCGTCGAGATCCTGCAGTGGGCGAGTTTGTTGATGGCCCATCTCAGCCGTCTCGCAGAGGATCTGATCCTCTTCTCGACGGCCGAGTTTGGGTTTGTGCAGGTTGCCGATGCCTACAGCACGGGTAGCAGTCTGATGCCCCAGAAGAAGAACCCCGACAGCCTGGAGCTGATCCGGGGCAAGGCCGGCAGGGTGATGGGACAGGTATGTCTTCTTTTGACGTTGCTATGAGGAGTGATCTGACGATATCAGGCATCCGGCTTCCTTGCCTCGCTCAAGAGTCTCCCCACCTCGTACAACAAGGACCTCCAAGAATCAGTCGAGCCCATGATCGACTGCATCAAGACCGTCTCCAACTGCGTGCGCATCACCCAGGGCGTCCTAGCGACCCTCAAGATTCATGGCGACAAGATGAAGGCGGCGCTGACCGACGACATGCTTGCCACCGATATCGCCGACTACCTGGTGCGCAAGGGCGTTCCCTTCCGCCAGACGCACCACATCGCGGGCGCCATCGTCCGCACGGCCGAGGAGGCGGGAGTGGCCATCTCGGCGCTACCGCTCAAGGACCTGAAGACCATCTCGCCGCTGTTTGAGGACGACGTGGCGCAGGTGTTTGACTTTGAGAGGAGCGTCGAGCAGAGGTCCACGTTTGGTGGTACCAGCAGCAGCTCGGTGCTGGCCCAGATTGCTGCGATTGAGGCGTTTGTGGGCAAAAATTAGACTTCCTCTTGGATCCATGAATACAGACAGGTAGGTGTCTTCGGGGCCTTGGTTGGAAAGGGGCTGCTCGCCTTGGATGCAAGGGGCCGGCCGGGATGGCCGGCCGGGATGTCAGGCCGGGGGGACTACTCTCAAAATAGACCAAAAGATGGTACAAGCCTGTTGCAGCTTGGGGTTTGACACACGCAACATGCATTGGCCCAAATTGTTGGGGAACGAGCTTTGCATGCATCTGGCGGTGAGGTCCGCCGCCGACAGGAGCCGTGATTGGTGACATCATGCGGCGGTGGGACAAAAAGCCGGCGATTGCCGCCGCCGGTCCCGGTCTCTTTGTCAACTCCGAATTGAAGTTTCAAGTTTGAACCCTCCACATTTTATTTTGATGATCGACATTTCATCCCACCCACCATGTCCGACGCCAGAGAACTATCACGAGACCGGCGGGACTCGGAAGCCCAAGTGGTCGCCGAGCATCTGCCGCCGGGATACACGGCCGAGTTCAACAGCGCGCCCGGGAGCACACCTAATAATGAAGCCGTCTCGTCGTCGTCGGCTACAGGCTCCGAGGTGGCGCCGCTGCCCTCGGAGGAGTCCTCGCTGAAGCTACAGGGCGGCGACATGCACCGGGACCTGTTTAAGATGGACAGCGCGGCTCGCGTCCAAATGCACCGTCGTGCAGCCACCTTCCATTCGCCCCGGGAGTTCCAGCAGGACGAGGACACTCCCGCCCTGACCGTCGGCGACCAGCTTGCTCCGGGTGGATTCCGGCGGGCCTTCCTGCATCAAAGGCAGGGCAATGATTTCATGGCCGCCCGGATGCCCATCACCCGCAACTTTGTCGAGTTCCTCGACCTGTACGGCAGCTTCGCTGGCGAGGACCTCGTCGACACGGACGAGGAGGCCATCACCGATGAGGAAGAGGAAGAAGAGGCAGCCGGTGAACGGCGACCCCTTCTCCGGCAACGCGTTAGCTCCACGAGGGTACCGCGTTCCGCCGAGGCTGGTACCGTCAAGACCTTCTTCACGCTGCTCAAAGCCTTCGTCGGCACGGGTATCATGTTCCTCCCGAAAGCCTTCGGCAACGGCGGCATCCTGTTTTCGACGATTGCCATGCTCTCCATCTCGGCCATCACCATGGTAGCCTTCCACCTCCTGCTCCAATGCAAGCTCCACTACGGCGGCGGCTACGGCGAGATCGGCAACGCCATCGCCGGGCCCAAGATGCGCGCCCTCATCCTCTTCTCCATCACCCTCTCGCAGCTAGGCTTCGTCTGCGCCGGCATCGTCTTTGTCGCCGAGAACCTCCTGACCTTTTTTGATGCCGTCACCAACGACAACAGCCCCTTCTCCTCCACCGGACTGATCGCGCTCCAGCTGGTCGTCCTCGTCCCGCTCGCCTGGATCCGCAACATCTCCAAGCTCGGCCCGGTCGCGCTGCTCGCCGACGCCTGCATCCTCGTCGGCGTGTCGTACATCTACTGGTTCACCAGCACGTCCCTGTCGGCCGACGGCGTCGACCCGACGGTGGTGCTGTTCAACCCCCACCAGTACACGCTCACCATCGGCGCCGCCATCTTCACGTTTGAGGGCATCGGCCTGATCCTGCCCATCCAGTCCTCCATGGCGAACCCGCACCACTTTGAGCCGCTGCTGGGGCTGGTCATGCTGCTCATCACCGTCGTCTTCACGTCGGTCGGCGCGCTGTGCTATGCCACCTTTGGCGAGCGCACCCAGATTGTCATCATCAACAATTTCCCCCAGGACAGCCCGCTCGTCAATACCGTCCAGATGCTGTACGCCGTGGCCGTGCTGGTGGGTACCCCCGTCCAGCTGTTCCCCGCGCTGCGCATCATCGAGGGCCAGATCTTTGGCCACCTGCGCTCGGGCAAGGGGAGCCTGAGGACGAAGTGGGTCAAGAATGCGTTCCGGTTCGGGGTGGTGGTGTTTTGTGGCTTGGTGTCCATCTTGGGGACCGGGAATCTGGATCGCTTTGTGGCACTGATTGGGAGTGCCGCGTGCGTGCCGCTGGTCTATGTGTATCCGGCGTATCTGCATTACAAGGGGGTTGCGACCAAGAGGTGGGTGAAGTGGGGGGATGTGGTGTTGATGGTTGGGGGTGTTGTGGGCATGATTTATACCACGACGGTGACGGTGGTGACTAGTTTTATGTGAGATTGCTGAAAAGGCATTGGATTTGGCGTTTTTGGGGGCATTGGAAAGGGGTCATGGTATAAAACAAAATTTGGGTAGTAGGTAGATCGACTCATGCTGACTGCTTGTGCCCGTGGTGATGCTCATGTGTGCCTCTTCGCCGCTTTTAGAGCTTTCACTAGGTGCGCTTCAGGGCGCAGCAACGAAGCATGTGCGTAGTGAGTATGTTGTATTCTTGCCTCATATTACCCGTGATAGTTTGAAGCTCTTGTAGCCTTTGGGTGGACACATCCATCCTGTTAGGGTCCTCTAAGAGCGAGGTATTTCGGACATGGGGGGCATGGATGGCACAGCGTGTTTCCATGAGGCGTGTTCAGCGGCAATCAACGGCAGTATCATTCCGCGGCGGGGCTGCAATTTGAACCTGAGAATCCACCCCGATGGCCCCAGTCTTCTCTCTCCCTTTTGTACCCGGCTGCCGCAAGGAACCAACAGCTGAACCATGGCCACCTGGCGTCCAATGACGGAGAATGACATCGCGGGTGTCATGCGTGTCGCCGACGAAATCCACCGCGATCTGCCCGAACACGAAGCCGTCCTTCGCGAGCGCCTGAAGCTCTTCCCGCAGGGCTGCATGGTCCTAGTTGATGCGGAGGATGTCGGCGGCTACGTCGTTTCGTTTCCAATCTGCCGTGGCAAGCCGCCTGCTCTGAACGACATGCTGGGAGAGATACCCCTCGATGCGGACCAGTATTACCTCCACGACCTCGCCATCCTCCCGAGGTTCCGCGGACGTGGCGCCGCGGCTGAGTGCGTTAGGGAGATCCTGCGGGTTGCTGGGCGGTATTCAACAACTTGTCTTATCTCTGTTTATGGGACAGTCCCGTTCTGGGGTCGCTTTGGCTTTGCCCCTGAGGTGGTTGACATGGGGATGGAAGAAAAGCTTCGTGGTTATGGAGCGGACGCAACCTACCTTACGCGCCAAAATACATAGGTCGGGTGCAAGGGTTTGAAAACACAGGCAACAGAAAGCAAGTTATATGGTTTCAAAGTTCATATCAAAACCTAACTCATACGGGAGCCTCGCTTTGTATGCAAGTTCCTGCGCAATCCTTCCACAGCCCCCTAATGTCCTTTGCAAAGACTGCGCCCTTACGTCCCGGCGAATCGGATATCAACACTCACTGCCTTGCCGGTTATTACGGGTTCCTCGACTACGCAGTGGCACACTGGTGGAAGCATGCCAAGCGTCTAGAGGCCTCTTTGGATCAAAACATTATCTCAGCCTTGTTCAAACTGTCAAGCATCCTACGACCTGCCACCGAAAGGAACGCTGCTACGGGCGACATGGCGACAGTCTGCTCCCACATCCAACAACTACAATATGATGGCAGAGCGTGGGAAGATGCTTTCCCAATGGAACACCGGGTAAAACCCATCCGAGATTGCATCGAAACTTTATTTGGCCCCTCGGGTGCCCAAAGTTCGGACGAGTTTGAGGCCTGTGAGGAGCTCTATGGCCGTGTGTGGTTCAAGTGTACCAAGCCGTGGTGTCACCTTTTCACCCTGGGCCTCGAGACCGCCGGCGCGCGCCAGGACCACGTCGCACAACACGAACGCCCATTCAGATGCGCCGCAAACGGATGCTACGGCCATCAGATCGGATTTGCGAAAGAATCAGACCTCGACAAGCACAACCACCGCCTCCACTCCGAAGTTACTCCTGTGGAATTTCCATCTGATCTGAGTATCGACATTTTCAAAGTTGCTACCGAGGGCAAACTGGAAGTCATACAAGACCTCGTTGACCGCGGGACCAACGTCAATTCCAGAAACAAGAAGAACTCGACCCCATTATTCTTGGCTGCAACTGCCGGGCATTACAAAGTTTGCCAATGGCTCCTCGAGCATGGAGCCAACGTGAACGCCCGCTGCACAAGGCGCAAAATAACGGCCTTGCACGCCGTGGTGGATAACGACGATGCTGAGCTGGCTCTCTTGCTTGTGGGTGACCACGGTGCGGACGTATATGCGCGCCCCGTCTCTGGAATGGATATGAGGGCGCTCATGGACCAAATGCCTGGCAACAAAGTGTCTGCAGCCTTCCCACCTCAATTTTGGGATCACAAGCAATGCACAAAAGCCGAGTGCCGGGTTGAACTTTACAGCGATTCAAAAAAACCTCAAGCTCGTATCAGCACCAAATCTGATTTCACCAAGGCGATTCACCGGGGCGACCTCCGGCTTCTCTCCGGTCTGAACACCAGCTGCCTGGATCTAAACGACACCTGGCGCATGAAATCATTCGGACATGCAATTGCAAGTTTTAGCGAAAAAACTGAAGGCACTGCCTGCGAGGTGTTTCGGACTGGGCGAATCGATTGTGATGCGCTTGACTCGGGAGGGAATTCGCCTCTCCATTGGGCCTGCCAGCGCGCTCACCGGACCACTACACTCCAGCTTTTTGCTTCGTCCAGCTTTCCTAACGCCAGAAACAAGGAGGGAAAGACCCCGTTTGATCTCCTGCTGGAGCCCTCTGGGGGTGACAAAGATGACATTGTCAAGCACGCATCTTTAGTCACCACAGTCGTCCAATCGGGGTTTGTGGATGTCAATGAACCTGATGAAAATTCTGGGAGAATCGCCCTACACCGCGCATGCATGGTCTCGGAGACACCAATTGTCAAGCTGCTCCTTTCTCATACTCGAACCATCGACCTGGAAGATCGGAGCGGAGTCACGCCATATCAGCTTGCTGTGGATCGGGGCTACCTGCCGGTCATCGTTGCCGTTCTGGAACACAAAAGGGATCACTATTATTCCAACAGCGTGGGGGAAACGTTGACCGCCATCGACCAGAGCTATCTCGACCTCGCGGACCTTGTTACCAAGAGAGAGCCCTCAAGATTGGACCGGACTGACCGGGGGTCTATTTCAACACTTCACTTGGGTGCCTACCACCTGGACGCCTCCATCATCCAACTCGCCATCTCTTTGCAGAATGGACGAAACAGCCCGGAAGAGCTCTCAGTCTCGAGCGACCGCTACTTGGACTGGGAGGGCAGCCTTGCTTTCGACCTACATACGTACAATGCTCCCAACGCCATTTCACCGCTCTTCATTGCAATGAACAGGGCGTTGTATAAGCATCGTGCTAGAAAAGACACTGCAGGAGCGGAGAGACTATGCGACAGCTTCAGAGACGTCTTTAACGCCCTACTAGCAGGGTCTGCCTCAACTCTCCCTGACGGCACAATGTACTCTCAATACGAAACACTCATGGCGGTAGATCTGATTCATGCATGCTGCGACGGCGAAATGGTGCGCCAGATGGTACAAGCTGGGCTTCAACTCCCTTGGTGGCTGCTCCAGTGGGGACCAGACAACAAAATATCCGTGAATCGGGCTTTTGATAATGAACACCACTCCCACCAACTAAAACGCATCAGGGTGTTATTTATTGTCTGCAGCGGCTACTACCCGTTTGAGGACATCCTCAGGGAGAACTTTTACTTTGCAGAGGCTATGCTTGCTTCGGGATGCATAGAGCCAGGCTCGTTAAACTTGGAGGACATGAAAGAGGTAATGGCGCTGATCACTGAGCATCAGAGCGTCTCTACGCTACAGAATCTTATTCGCTCGGGTTTCGATGGCAAGTCGGCTTTGCTGCAAGCGGCCGAGGGAGGTCTGGACGAACAGGTAGACATCCTGCTGAAGACCAAGGACGAAGGAGTCATCGAAACTGCGACCGTGGCATACGACGTCGCAGTGGGTTAAGGGTTCGAAGACATTGCGGCAAAGCTATACTCGGCAACTCGGCATACGCAGAATCTGGCTGATTCCGTGGACTAGTTGGGCTGTCTCGGGGGTGATGAGTTGGAGGCCTTTTCTTTCTAACACTCAGCGTGGGGCGCGGCTAAAAAGACTGTCAAAGGTGATGAAGGCAGTAATTTCAGTATGTTAACGCTATTTCAAATATGTTTGATGGGAAACATTTCAGATCCAGGTGCATCCAAGGTATTATCAGTTCATCAACCGACAACTACATGCTATTTACCATTTTGATATCCCACAGCAAGAGGAGTCCCTCATTCCACACCAGTCTGAGACACCCCTGCTACCAAATCCAAGAATCAACCGCCTGCTCCCTGATTGCCCTCTCCGGCTCTGGCGAGAGCTGCGGCGGGTGGTGTAAAAGTGCTAAAACCGGTGGCAATCCTTTACACGCGCAACGGGGTACACCGAACCATACTATGTGCTGAAAAAGGGCCAGGCAAGCAGAACCGCCACATAAACCGCCGCCTAGGTAGGGAGGTACCTTGACTTTTTCAATCTGTTTCAGCCCAGTGGACCACACTCGTGCCTAGTGACAACATGTAAGGTCTTACTCGGAGCTACACCGCGCTGTACCAACCTGAATGGGGGGTTAAGGTTATTAGGTAATGTGATAACTGCAACTATACCCTCCAAGCTCCGACTCCCCTTTCACCGCCGGCTTTCACCGCCGGCTACTACTCCCCTTTCACCGCCCGTAACAGCTCGCGCATGATCTTGCCGCGGGTCCGGTACTTCTTACCGACCGTGCCAAACACCCAGTAGTCCAACTCGCCTAGCATGCCGTTAATATCCACCGAGGTATGAAAAGCACCTATCGCCTCGTCGGGCGTAATCGTCGACTCCTTGACTGTGTTCCCCTTCAGATCCCGCAGAATCAGCCTCAGCTCATTCGTCTCAAACGCTTGCTGGTCCAGCACAAGCAACCACATGACCCCCGCTGTTGCGCAGAACATGATAGCATCCTCATAGTCCTCATCCTCGGGCTCCTGGGATATAGGGGTAATCCTCGCCAAGTCCCGCGCCGTAGCGATCTCGGTAAACCGGCGATCCGGCCTCGGCGCCGCCAGCTCGGGCAATACGCTGTACACCTCCTGCCAATCGTCGGGGAAGTTGAACAGTTCCTTGTCATCGAGCACGCAGAACCACTCGTTCTCGGGGTAGATGTCGGGGCCGTGGTCCCCCAGGTCCAAGATGGCGCGCACCCTGGCGTCGTCGGCGGCGCCGCCACCGTAGTATGACCGGAGGATGTAGAATGAATGCGGGCAATAGGGCTCGAGGTGAGCGGCGGCAATGCGGCGCATCTTGTGCGACCGCCACGGCTCGAGAATCTCGGTGATCTCGGTGGCCGTGGGCACGCGCCACGGCGGCGACGCGAGCAGGCCGGGGCCGAGCACATCCTCTTCGATGTAGGCTGCCACCAGCACGTCGCGCTGATTTTTGGTGCTAAGCTCGGATAAGGGGTCCCAGTTGCGCTGGGGGCGGGGTTACCATCAATTGTGCTGGAGTGAGACAGAAAAAAAAGGTGGCTTACGATCAGATACTTCTCTACGGGTAGAGCACCCCACGCAGGTGTCGCCGCCTCATTGTCGGCCATTGTTTCGTCGGTAGTGCTCATTTCGTTGTCGGGAGAGGCGAGATGGATGCTTGAGAAGAAATGGATGATTGCGAAGAAATGGGTGACTGAGAAAAGGGTTGGGTTGGATCTGCCTTGGATGAATCCGTAGGTTCCATAGCAACGGACCAACCACCCCACCTTCCTTCCGAATGCAACGAACATGTGCCGTTCCTTCGGTGTGGTCAATAATTATCTATCTGGAAGCGACACAGGCTCATGGGCCGAGGAAGCAAAAGATACCTTACGCGAGGGAATCGAGACGAGAAGACAACTGGATGGAGCAAAGGCGAAATGACCAAGGTCTAGATGGCGTCGGTATATAAAACTCGACTCAAGCCTTCACACACTCAAGCACTGACAACCCAATCCCCGGTGCCGGCACGGTCTTGCTAATCTTCAACCCAGCCTCTTCAGTAAGCGCTCTCCAGTCATCCAGCGTCCTCTCCTTCCCGGCAATGCCCATCATGGCCATGTCCATTGCGTAGCAAAAGGGCGGAGAATCGGGCAGCAAAACCATCTCCATAATCAGCAGCGTGCTATTGCTATCCATCGCCTCCTTGATCTGGCGCAGCATACCAACACACTCGCTATCGCCATAGTCGTGGAGACACCGACGCATGAGGTACGCTTTCGCCCCTATTACTTCAGTTAGTCACGACACAACACACCCAAGGGGGGTTGGGGGTTTGTTGGGGAGGGGGAGAGAAAATAGATAACCTCCCTTTAACAGGCTGCTCGGTATGAAAATCCATCCCCATCATCTGCACGCCGCGCAGCCCAGGGTCCTGATCCCCCTTGCTCCGCTCAATGACCTCGGGCCGATCCTGCAGCACACACCTCTCGGGCGCCAGCCCGGGCGTCTGCGACAGAATCGCTTTGAGGGTCCGTCCCGCGCCGCCGCCGACATCGACAAGCAGGGGCCTTTTCCTCCTCCTGTCGCCCGGGACTACCACTACTGCTCGGGCCACTTCATCATCATCATCATCAACATCATCAGCATCATGATGGTGGTGCTGGTCGTCGTCGTCCCGCGCGATGCAGGAGGCGTCGTAGCTCGTGGCCAGAAAGTCTTGGGTGCGCGACATGGCCTCCATGAAGATTTGGAGCAGGCCCGGCTGGGCGTGGATGAGCTCAAAGACGGGCTTGTCGGGCTGGCCCTTGCGGAAGCTGTACGGCGTGTGGGTCTTGCCGGCGGGCTCGCGCCGCCCGTAGTGGTCGAAGTACTCGGGGGTTCCGGCTGGTTGGGGGAAGTCTTCGTAGAGGCTTTGGGGTGTGGTTAGTAGGTAGGTAATAAGGCCGGGAGAGGTATATCGTCACAGGTTAAAGGGCGTACATGAGTTTGGCGGTGGACCGGAAAAGGGCGTCCTCGGCAATCATTCTCGACCGGTGCGTGTGGGCAACTCGGTCGCTGCCGGCGAGTGTGAGCATGCCCGAGGCGACGAGCATTCTTGACAGGCGGGCTTAAGTGCCAGATGAACTGATTAGCTCGTGATTATCTCTCTCCAAGGGGGTTGAAGTGAACAAATTGGAGCCCGCGTACATACCAACCAAACCTTCCTCGGCCCCAATCTTGACCGCAAGCTCCGAGAATGAGATGGACCCTTGGAGCGGAATCTCCTGAATTGCGTCCCACTTGAGAAAAAGACGCATCACAATAATCTCGCACTTGTTGACGGCGAAATGGACGTATAGATCCTGGGCGGATTGTGCGGCGTGGATGATGGCCTGGGCCGCGCTAATGACAGACGCCCGGCCGGCGCTGCCATTGGAGCTCAGGGCCGCTATTTCGTCTGTGAGCTTGTTTGGATAGCGGCTCAAGCTCTTTACTAAGTTGTTGGTTATTCTGAGCCATTGTGAGAAACGTGATTGCTTTCGTGGCGGTACGGATTTGGCGAAAAAGGGATGTTAGGTGGTGCTGGTAATAATCTGGCAGGAGGATGGGTCTGATTTAAGTTATTTAACCGTGTCCTTGGGCAAGGAAAGCTTGCATGACCGCCAAGGATTTGAAGCTCTCAGTGGTTTCTTTTCTCGCTAGCCTTCACGCAACCCTTGTGGCGCAGGAGTGTGTGGCACCGAGTGCCAGGGCAGTGGACATGAGTCCCGTTCAGGTTTACCGGTGGCTTTCTACGATGGGCTCAGTGGAGGCTCGGCAGGTAAATCTCTTGGTGCTGTAAGACTAGTACGTAGGAAATCGGGGGCATCGGTAGCGATTCCATCTAGTCTGAATTTGCCCCCTGAATACCACCCCTGAACTTGATCTTAGACCGCGTCCACCTATCTATCGGGACTCTCGATTTTGAACTTGACCCCGAAGGCGGTAAAAGAACTGGCTCGTACATACATACACCTTCTGATCTGCAGTGTCTGGCATATCTGCCTAGGCTCATTAATACTCATAAATTCAAGCCCACCCCTTGCGATGTGCATCCATCCGGACAGTGGTAGCGCCGAGGCTTACGACTAAGCACATTACATTACCTCACCGTTTTTCTAGGGAATGCCATAACATCTACAACTTGTGCTCCGCCAGAAACTTCTGCCCATCCCGCACCATGTCCGCGTTCAGGAGGGTGTCCGTCTCAAACCCGTTCACAACCTGGCGCAACATAGCCGCCGAGATCTCGCTGACTTGGATTTTCGGTAGGCCAATAACCGCAAAGAAGGCCTTTTGCAGCATTGGCGTCGGCTTCTCGGGGCTGCTGATGAGGCCGGCTTTGGCTATGCACGCCTCGACAGCGCCGTTGGATTTCTTTGCGTATTCGAGGATAAGCGATTCGGCTTCGCCCTGTGGTGGCAAAGCATGAAAGAGTCAGTACCTGGACAGTTTGGGGGACAACGACGGGGGAGCCATACGCGGAGCAGACAATATTCGCCGAGGATCATGGGCTTCTTGGTTTGATCCCGCTCGGCATTGTTCCCGCTCATGTAGATGAAGCGCAACGGCTTCTTTGCTGTGCCGTCGCGGGGAAGCTGCGCTATGGTCTCGAGGCCCCGGATGGCGAAGTCGCGGCAGACTTTGACTGTGTGCTCCCAGGGCGTGGTCTTGAGCTGGGATGGTGTGATGGCGATGGTCCTGTTTGTTTACCGCCACATAAGGTAAGCATATATATTCCAGGCACCTGGAGTGCACAAGCGGAAGGGGAGTACTGTACCAGATACAGGCATCGGCCCCCGACAACTCCTTTTTCACGCTTTCCGGGTACTCACTGCCAAAGTCTTCCAAGATGACAGATTTGAGCTTGGTGGGGTCGGCATTAGGTCCCGTGTTCTGCGGCTCGGACGCAGGGCGGCGACCGAGGGCAACAATGGATGTGATGGCTGGGATTGAGAGGGCTTGGCGGATGACCTCGGTAGCTACGAAGCCAGTCGATCCGGCGACGATCAGCTTCATGGCCACTGGTAGGATTTCTAGGTTGTAGGATTTGACGGCGTTCTCGATGTTCAGGGATGGTTAGTAGGTGTTGGGATTAAAAGTCACAAAGTGAAACCGGGCCAAAGTAAAAAAAAAGTCGGGCGTTGGCGGGAGTGGCGGACTTGGCAGCCTAAATACAGTGGAAGACCTGGACGGCAGGTGTCACTGTGCCACCCGCACAAAGCCGTTTGTTGACGGCGGTCACGGTTGGTTCCGTCGGATTGGCTGTGACGCGGCGACACTGTGCCGCCTAAAAAGGTTGCAGTTGCACAGCCTGATGCACGTGGTTTCACGCTGATTCGGCGTGGGCTCATGAATCGTCATTTGTAAAATTGCAAGCAACCCGGGGAGGTAGCCTTAATAGAGAGGAAATTAACAGTTATGGCGCAGTTTGAGCTTCAGCACCTGGCCGCCTGTGATGACGGGACCGGCAAAGTCGCCGCCCGTGGTGATATACATGGATTTCCCATTGACTGCCCTCGATACTGACGTCGGCGACTTTAGTCCGTGGGCGACAATCGTTTGCACGCCAAGTAGAGCCACTTGCCCCTGATCTTCAGGCCGTTGATGCCGAGTGGGATGTTCATGTTGCCGCCGGAGCCGATCGCGGGATCTGTCCATGCGACGTCCACTTGGTGGGTAAGTGTGTTGATTCGGAGCAGGCGCCCGCCGATCGAGTCCGCGCTGAGGACGGTGAATGGCCGACGCGGTAGCGCAGCCAGGCCGTTCATCATGCTTGTCCCCGGGACGGGAATGGAGGCGACCACTGCGCCCGTCGGCTGGTGCCCCGTCACCTTCACGACAAAAAGCGCCATCGAGTTGTTCGCGAAGCCGAATTCCGTATGCACTCCGGCGCCGACCGCATACAGGTTACCGGGAAGCTCCGCGATTGCCGTGAGCCCCGTGGCAGTGCTGAGTTTGGCCACATTTCGTGGTGTTGGGTTGCGCGCATTGGGATCGATGGACACGAGGTTGCCGGACCCGAATGTGCTGAGGAGGATGTTGCCGGAAGGCAGGGCAAGGAGGTTCTCAATAAAGGTGCCGTCGCCGTATTGGTAAATGGGGGCGACGCAGGCAGCAAGCGTGACGGGACTGGCCAGTGAGAGGAGCAGAAAGAGGTGAACCAAGAAGCGACGCATTTTGGCACTGACTGGACTGGCTGGCATGCAGCGGCCAAGGCGGTGTGAAATATCGGAATTGGTGTAACTCGGGGGGTTCTAGAAGCTTTCTACGTCTTCCATGGCGACGGTGGATAAACCGAGACCGATCCCTGACTGTGGAATCAAGGAGCATCGAGGGAAAGGGATTATTAAACTCCTTGCTCCCCCCCCGGTCCCAGGCAACTCCCAAGTCCCAACCGCGTTCCCCATGGCATGTGCGCAGAAATCCCCTTGGTAGAAAAACAACCCCAGCACCAGGGCAAGGACCACGCCAACCATTGCGGCGGGTCGCCATCCCCGGAAACGCCACGATCGACACTAGCAAGAAACGCACGCGGTCAACCCGGGATAGTATTGCTCGGCTAGCGGGCTTTAGCATCTGTAAGCAGAAACTAAGCACAAACTAGACACAAACCGAGCCAGTGTGCAAGCCACAGTGGGCCATTGCGAGGGAAAATGAGCAGTGATTCAGATATATTGACCCGGCAGTCTGGAAATGGGATATATGGTGAGGGGCATGGAACTGTTCTGGAAAAGCCCAAGGCTTCGGAAGGATCAATTGCAAACAATAGTTCCGGTGAGGCTTGACCCACGTGTTGGAATATTTCCAAGTCAGGTTGTAGCAGGTAATCTCCCCACCTCGTTATTCCCCAGCTTGGGTTGGGTGCTGCTGAGTGAGTACGTGCAAAATTAGACGATGATTACTAGGTACCTATCCTACATAGGTACCTATATATCCCCGGATCGACGTTGATCCATGGAACGACTTCTCAAGAAGCCTTACCTCTGTCTCCGCCAGAACAAAGGTATCGTGATTGCCCGTCACCGGTGCTTATTTGCGAGGCCTGGAGAGTCGTGGGTGAAGGTGCAGTGGCTGCCGACTGACAGACTGAGAGAACTGAGTGGCCCCCCGCCAACGGTAGCATTGAGTGGCACAATTCCTGCTGGCTTCCCCGGGGTGGACGCCTTGCTAGGAAGCGCCTGTACCAATGCAGTAAAACCCGCCGGACATGCATATTCTCCTGCTGGCCGGCCGGCGGGTTGCAGGCCCGGCCCGGATCCTTCTCGCCAAGGCTCGAACCCCTCTCAGAAAAGAGGTTGGATTGGAGCGCCTATCGCAGGTGATGATGCACCTGTTGTCGGTGCTGGTAAAGATGATACAGAGGGAGGGTTTCCGACCGTCCCAACTACCCGAATTTATCTGCGCACGCCCGGTGCGTTCCTTCCGACGCAACCACTCTCTTCGCCCCTTTTCTGCAGGCGCCCTGCATCCGCCCGCCTGCGTCCACGAAAGCAATGAAACCTTCACTTAATTATCTCCTTCGGTCTGGCCGGCTGATGTGCTGTCATGCCCGTGTTGCAATCTTGACTCTTGAGATGGACCGGGGTGGGCCAACGAAGACGGGACATTTTTGCTCCGGCGTTTCTCCTGCAAACAAGGCACCATTACTCGGAGACCCGGTGCGGAGATATTAAATGTTTCTTCGGTCAACCGCCGGTGTCACGACACAAGCGTCCTTCGCCACTGATGCCGGTTTATTTTGGCAACGAACTGTGGTGCCATCTTAAGGTGAACGGCGGTGCAACCATGGTAAGTCGGTAATCACATATGATAGAAGCGGATTACGGGTGCTCGGAGTACGAATGCCCGAGTCTGAGCAATCAAACGGCTATTAGGGAAACCTACTTTCTCTGGACGAGGTTGACCGAATTGTGGAGCATCAGCGTTTTCTCGGAGGGAAAAGGAATAGAATGAATAAATGCGGACGAGAGGGAGCCGTTGTATACATTCAGTTTTGTATTTGTTGCCAAGTCAAAAGTGGACTCTTGTCAAGCACATTGTCGTACTCGACTTCATCTTCTCTTCCGCCCAGCCAACATGGTTCCTTTTTGGCCCATTGTCGTAGGATTTGCGTCCCTGCCGTTTACACAAGCCACTTCGGAGTTCCCGATCGGCAACGATCTCCAAGGTCTGCTGTCACCAGAATCACAAATCGTCCAGACCTCGGACGCCACATATGCAACAGACTTTGTGCAGCGATTCTCCATCAGTAACTCGCCAGGGTTTGACGTTGCTGCGAAGCCTACCTCCATCGCCGACGTTCAGCACGTGGTACGAAACTACCTACATGTAATCAGGGGTTATATATGGAGCACAAGCTTACACATGCTATTAAGGTCCGGTATGCTTTACAGAATAATGTATCCCTGCTCGCGACGGGCGGTGGCCACGGCTACACATGGTCCCTGAACAAACTGCACGGCGCTATCGACCTCGACTTAAGCAACTTCAACACCATTGCGATCGACAATGCCGCCAACACCATGACAATTGGCGGGTCGGTCCGCAGTGACAATGTTACGAGGGCCTTGTATGCCGCGGGGAAGGAATTACGTACGTAGTAGTCTATTACCGGCTTTGATGACAAGACACTAATTACGCCACCTTGTTTCATATAGCCGTATGAATGTGCAGCTGTGTGGGCTTCGCGGGATACACTCTCGGTGGAGGGATCGGCCCGTATTCTGGGCTCTACGGCGCCACGTCCGACTCGTTACTCTCGGCCGAAATGGTTACAGGCACTGGGGACATTCCTCACTGTTGTTTGCCCTCAGCTCCGCCTTCCTCTCCTTTGCACGATTCATCATCATCGTCATCAACCCAAATATCCTAAGCGTAAATCCGCCAGCCGACCCCTCATGTAAGGAGCCATTTGTTACCCCGTGCCAAAACCAACACCAAAAACACAGTTACTCACACTAAACTCCATGGGACCTCGTGCCACTGCTCTATCTCTCCACGCTCGAGGGCCCCATCGCCATCCTCGCGCTCTGTAGTCCCGCCATCCACCAGCTGAGCGCGCGCGCCTTCAACCACGGCAGTTTCGCGTCTCTCTTCACGTCCCGCCACCGAGGGACAAAGCCCCATGCCCATGGCTCGGGCGAGCTCCCACATGTAGCGGGCTTCTCCGGGATGAGTAATTCCGAAAGCCCCCGGACATGGCCGCTTGTCACTTTTGCTTCCCTGTCGAGCACGACGGCGATCGCCGAGGGGGATCATCACCAGAAACATAGCGATGACTGGCAGGACGAGCCAGATGTGACTGTCGTGCCTATGACCGACCTGTCCCCGAGCCGGGATGGGCACAGGAAACACCGGGAAAAACAGATGGTTTGAGGGCTGGGGAGGGCTTCATGTGTGCTGCATTTTCTGTTCTGTTCTCATTGATGTGTCAAAAGATGTAACAGGTGGTAGGGATACAGCTGTGTTCTCGCGGGTCACTTGATGTCAGTATAGGCTACAGGAAAACACGCAATAGCAAGTTCATTTCATGATGAGTAGATGCAGAGAGAGAGGCAAGATCGAAGCGAACCAACTCCAGCCTTGACTTGATACATGTCTGCAAGAAGTAAATTGCCAGCTTTCCAACCCAGTGACAATCTCTCTCCCTTGTCCTTCGCACACTTTCTTGCCCAATGATTAACTACTCCCTACAAGTCCCAAACAACTTGGTCCCCATCCTCGTGGCTGAACCCCCACTTCTTAGCAATGCCCCTCAGCCACGACGAAGCGCTCACTGTGGAATAGTCTCCCTCGATCGACCCATGAACGCGCACCTTTGTGTGAAAAGACTCGGCCCACAGCTTCGCATCCCACCGGGGCAAGACTAGCCACTCGTGATGCGGCCCGCACAGCAGTCGATTTCTGTAATGACCTCCTCCATGTCCGCCACCTTGGGCACCGCCGCCAGCCGTTTCGGTTTGCAGCGCCTCAAAACACGTTTGGCACAAGCCCGCGTCATGACAGAAGCGGCACGCCCGCATGGAGTTGCCAAAATCCCACGTCGCCTGGCAGTGGTCGCACCAGTAAAGCCACGTCTTGTTGAGCACCTTGGTGAGCCGCTCCAGAATGTCAATGGCACCTGCGTAGGCCAGCAGACGGGGCTCCATCTCTCCCCCAGTGGGAACGTCGTCCGTAGTAGCTTCTTCCTGCTGCTCCTGTGGTGGTTCCTGCTGACCGTCCTCTTTGCTCCCCTCCTGCTGCTGCTGCTGCTGCTGCTGTTGCTGTCCCCCCTCTGGTTTCGTCGCACGTTGGTGGAGCTCCTTCACTTTGCTCACGAGCTGCACGACAGCGCGGTAGGCCTCGGCGCTGTCATCATTGTCGTCATCCAAGTTGTCGTCTGTTTCCTCCAGGAGGCCGATGATCTCATTGGCCACTTCTCCCTGAACGTCTGTCTGTGTTCCCTCCGGACCCCCCAGCAGTTCCATCAGCACGTTCTTGAGGTGGCGGCGGGGAATATTCCTTGGGATGAATACCAGTAGCATCGCCGCAAGCGCATTGGCCGCGTCGCCCGTGTGCAGGAAGACCGAGTACATCATTGAAAACGCGTGGCCGTTGTTGTCTAGGTCGCCGTCCGAGAGCATCCCTAGCACTGTGGCCATGTAGGAAGCAAAGATGCCTCTGGACTTGGAAGCCAATCTGTCTTTGGACTCGTGGTCCTCCTGATCGCGGGCCGCGTAATATGCGTAAATGGAGGCCAGGTAACACTGCGCAGCCGATATCCGACCGGCTTGTGTGTGTTGCGACACAAACCTTTCCAGTTCACCCAAGATGATGACGGATGATGCGCTGCCTCGGACCAGGTGCCGGAGCTTCTCAAAAAGGTACCAGCTCGCGAGACGCGTGGACAACTCGCAGAGGTCGTCCACGGCCTGGCCGGATTGCATGTGCGGGTTGTTTTTTGCCACCAAGTAAGACTCACGCCAGGAGCTCAATACCGCGCGGAACAGTTGGCCGCCACTGCCACCACTGACAGGGCCATCATCGTCATCGTCGTCTTTGCCATCGTGGAGTTGGGCTACCCCTTGGCATATGAGCAGGGCCGAGCGTTCGTAGTTGTTCTCCTCCTCGCGTGCACTTTCGATCGATGCCGTGATATCGTGTAAGAGGGTGGATAGTACATGTCTGCATTCTGGCTCGGATACCAGGGTCACAATTCGGCAAAAGATATACAGCGACGGGTACCGTGTAAAGCTTTCCGCGCCAGTGATGTAGCGTAGCATCAGGCCCAGGCGACTCATGCGGTGGCCCGTTGCCTGGTAGAGCCCTTGACTTCCCGCCGCCTCGACCACGAGAGCGCGCGCTTCGGTGTCGCGACCGAAGAGGACGTAGGACCTGAGCAGGCTGTACTGATGCTGCTGGTCGTCCGGGCAGAGCTCATACGCCTTCTCGCTGAACCGTATGGCCTCGGGTTCCCGAAGTTCGTGGTGCCACTCGGCAAGTCGACTGTATGCCACTGCCCTCTGCGCTGTGTCCACGTCCACTGCTGCCTCCATGTCGGGATCCTGGCCCTCGAGGGCAAGCTTGAGGACGTCGCAGGCACCTCGTTGGTTATTCTGTGCCGAGAGGGACTTGGCTAGGCCCTCAAAGACGTCCCAAGACGGCGATGGCCTGCGTTTCGCTTCTATGAATGCCTCGACGGCTTTCTCGTGCGCGTGTATGTTGGCGTAGGCGCTCCCGAGACGCTCGAACCACA
Organism: Chaetomidium leptoderma; assembly: GCA_033296705.1. NCBI lineage: Eukaryota > Fungi > Ascomycota > Sordariomycetes > Sordariales > Chaetomiaceae > Chaetomidium > Chaetomidium leptoderma. The sequence goes on along the minus strand of MU857008.1, from coordinate 21,936 downwards.
ACGAATCCAGTTGCTCGTCCGTCGGCCGAAGCACCGCTAGGCACCACTTCTCGGCCGCTTCGAATTGAGCCTCACGCGTGTCTTTTAGACTTATTGTGATCTCGGCGCCTTCCGCCTCGTCATCGGTGCCGGCCTGTGAGTTCGACTGGGTTTCAGCTCCATTGCCAGCCGTAGGTGGCTGTGATATGTCATGTCAATATTACTAGTACCGGGTAAAGGGGCCACATGCCTGCCGGCGGAGAGTCGATTTGCCTACCTCCAAAGACAGAAATATGCAGATCCACCTGGGCGCCATCACGGCCTCGCCTGTCCGGTTCCGCAGCCACATCGTCGCGACCATCCGCATCACTCGGCTCAGGAGTCTGCGGCCGGGATTCCGGGCCCGCTTGATCCCTTCCAACCACGCCATGTCGCTCTTCGACAGACCGAGGCTGCCGACGACGGCATCGTCCTGCAGCCAGCCAAGCAAGATCTCGACGTTGGTGGCTTCAAACCAGCCGCAGCCCGAGCTCTTGCAGGCGTTCCAGTGCCGTTGGAGTATATCAGAATCGTCAAAAAGATCAAACACAAACTTGCCGATTGTCTTCTTGTCGTCATATCCTACCTTGTCCAAGCCCGTCGCGGATCGGACGACTTCGAGGTGTGCTGGCAACCGCCGTACCAGGTATCCCCCGATCGCCTCCGTCTTCTTATTGGGCGGTGTTCGGAAAAAGGCCATGGCGCTCTTCACAATGGCTAGGTGGGCGTCGACCTCGTTGACCATGATGCTGCTTTTGGGCGTCTCCGATGCGGCGGTGCCGTCCCCTCGAAAGGAAAAGTTGTCGAGCGTGGCGTGTCGACTGAGATCCCACAAGAAGCGCTGCACAGTCGCCCGGTCGGCGTTTGTGATCTTGATCTCCAAACTGATTTTGGGCTGCTCGGCCATGTTCCTGGGCATGTCCCTCGCCTTTACCACGATATCCACAATCTCCGACATGACGAGGACACGCCCCTGAAGGTCGACCGTGAACATCTTGCTCAACTTCTTCTCAATGAGATGTCCAAGTCCTTGGAGCAGGGTTTCGTTGAATCGAAGATACTGCGCCAAGGTGAAAATAACATCACTAATAGTTAGCTTTTTGTCTGACCTTCGGAAAGCAACTCCTTCTCAAGTTGGACTCACGAGTGCAGCTTCGAGCTGGTGTACCCGTAGGTACTCCACCCCATAGATGGCCCAGACCAGTAGCTCATTGAGTAGGTCGATCTGCCTCGCACTCAGCTGCACTTGCATCCTCTCCACCTCTTCTCGAACAATGACGGTCGGATCTCGAAGGTATTTGGCAATGATGGTGTCGAGCTGCTCCTCGGCCCCTGTCGATTCAAACAGCTGACGGATGGCGTCGAGGGTATACTGCATACTGCGGAAGGTGAAGGCGGGCTGCTCCAGCAGCCTCTTCTCGATGCTCGACCTTCGTTCCTGGGACTTTCGGTCTGGGAACAAGGCTCTGAGCTCGTGATGGACATACTTGTGCATGTCGACAGCCATATTCTGTTCCATCTCAATGACAGGACAGTCCTTGTGCTTGATCAGATCGTCGTCGAACATCTCCGGCTTTCCGCAGACCAGCACCCGGACCGGGTATGGCTGTGACGCCCCCATCGTCGCGTCCGGAAGCTTGCGGAATATGTCAAACAGTTGCCGGGCGGCCGACTTGGACAGGCTGTCCAGCCCGTCGAGGAGTACATAGTGCGTCGTCTTCCGCAGCGGCTCGCCGATTCTCAGTGTCGTCCACAGCTCCTCACAGCTGGCCTTCTTAAACCAGTCATCATTTCGAATGAGACAGGCCTCGTCGACAACCTTGGCATAAGCAGCATCCTGCTCTGCCAGCTGGAAACATATCCATTTCAAGGCTGACTCGGCCGTCGGCCCCTTTTCGTTGTCGTTTTTGTTCGTCAACACGGACGGGAAGAAGTAGTAGGCGACTAGAGAGCGGTCAGGGCTCCCCGAAGAAGAGTGCTCCGACTTGAGACGGCGGATAATGGCCGACACGGCGAAGGACTTGCCCGTGCTAGGAGCACCTTTCAAGTGCAGGGTAGCGCCCGTGCTGGCACAACGCTTGTCGGCCCAGCTGGTGTAGGCGCTATTAGACGCCAGCCACTGGCCGGTTTCCAGCACTGATCTCTTCAACATGTCCTCGTAGACGGCTTTGGGGTTGTTGGTCGCATCCTCGGCGACTCCGAGTCGTACCTTGAGCTTGTCAAACTGCTCCCGTCTCATCGCGTCGGATTTTCGGTTGCCCTCGGCCTCGACCAGAACCTTGACCCCAGTGTCGATTCTGGTGGTTTGCTGCCCGGTCTCGTTGGTTTTGGTGAGCACCGCGGCGAGCTGGCGGTTGCCGCTCAGGACCTCCTCGAGAGTGACGGTGTTCTGAACATTTTGCTGTCCCTGCACGAGCGTTCTGAACTTCTTCAACTCGTCATCCACGCTCTGATCGTCGCAGAGCACACGCTTCGTATGGACTTTGATCCGATCCCACTTGCCGCCGTACTTGAAGTTGATGCACTTGGCACAGATGTCAACAAAGCTAATCAGCACCTTGTGGATGGCCAACTTCAGATCCTCGTCGACCTTGTCCAACAAGTCAATCCTGCCGTATATTTTGAACTGGGACAACGTCGGGGCGACTTCCTCGAAGACGGCATCAATGGCGTCGTGGAACGCCCTGACCTTTTTCGGCACGTCCAGTAGCATAGATATGGCGTTGAAGCATAGATCCGCCGGACCGAATACCTGTGTACTCGCACATTAGACATTTCTCCCCTCCGAGCCCGTTCATACACGAGCAAGTTCGAGCACGAACCATCGAGGCCCCTTTTGCGGCGACGTTTCCGAGCATGTTAATGCATGACAGGATGTTGAGGCCGGCATCTTCCGCCTTGGCCAACTCAGGGGTCGTCTTCGCCTTTTCTTCCTTGGCCCGAGCCTCGAGCTCTTTTCTCAGGTCGTCGGGCGAGGTTGAGCGACGTAGCGGGAGAGTCTGGCCGGTCAGGTTGCTGAAGCGTGTCCGGGCTTGCTCCCACATGTCCTCCAAGCTTTGCGAACTCATCGTAGCAGGTGATCTTCCGCGGGCCGCAGGGGTTTGTGTTTTTTGTCCGAAGGAGGGAGCCCGGCGATATGAACGAGGGCCCGATGCGGGGTAGGCGGAAATCTTTTTGGACGCTGTGCTGACAGGGACAGCAGCTCTTTCAAAGGCTTGGAAAAGACAGAGGGTTGGCATTTCGGGCACGTAATATTTCAACCAACCACCAGCCGCGGCCATTGTAATCAATTGATCCGTCGTTCCTACATTTGCGACATTATATATGACTACACTACACTCCATACCCGACCAAACAACACAAGCGATCGTTTCCTTCTAACCAAATACCAAGCATCGAACTTCGATGCTCTCGCGAACTTTGGCGTCCGACGGCAACCTTGGGTCCACAAAGGCTGAATGAAAGGCTTGCTTCAAGTTAGCCACGCCGGACGCGGGGTCGGTGCACTTGAGCAGGAGACGCTCGTTGTTCTCCATGCCCGACCAGTAGAACCACTTTTGGGTTGGGTTGTAACTGATGCCCGAGAACCAATCGAGCTCTTTGGAAGACCGGACCTCGACATCGAACAAGTCGCGCTCGCTCAGCGACGACGCCGATAGGAACGTCATCGGTGTTCTCTCGACCCTCCCGTTGATGGGCACATGGTGAAGGCACAAAGCATGATGTGTTGAACTAGTGTTTCTAGGTATTACCTAGGCAGGTGTACATAGAAAGGTAGCACTCTATTTGTAATACAAGGTTTTGCGCTCCACAGAAACTCAGAACCATACTCTCAAGATGTCACGGTCACTTTCCAAATCACTAACCCAGGATACTAGTAGTAAAGAAGCAACGTCATATATTGGATACTCCTGTAAGTCCTTCACTACGGGACCATTTTGTCGCTCACCCGGAGGTCTACCGCACCCTAGAGGCGTCTCTCAACTCTCTGTCACTAGACGCTCATAGCCCCAAACGAGGAAACAACCCCAACGCCGCGCCCCTCTCCACCAAAGCCCCCATCCCACCCTCACCCAACGCCCGAATCGTCTCCAACTGAGGCACAATGATCTTCTCCCTCGCAAAAGAAAAGTCACTCCCAAACAAGACATGCCCCTCCTCGGCAAACTCCAGCACCAACCCCAGCGGCCCCTCATACCCCGTCAGCGCAACATCAAAATAGAAGCTCCTCGCCTCCCTCAAAAACTCCTCCGCCGACTTATCCCCCAACAGCCCGGCCCCCGCCATCAGGTTCGCAATGCGCGTCGCCACAAACGGCAGCGTGCCGCCGCCATGCGAGAGAATGATCTTGACGTGGGGATAATCCCGGCGGATATTGGACGTGATCAGGTTTACGGCCGCGCGCGTCGTCTCGTGTGGGAAGTCGATGATGGGCGGCGGGACGACGACGGCCCTGTCGGCGGAAGCGTCCTTGGGCTTGGGGGGCGGCGAGGCGGGGTGCACAAACACGACGGCTTGGCGCCGGTCGAGCTCGGCCCACAGCGGACGGAAGCGTGCGTCGCCGAGGTACGCGCCGCCGTCTCCACCGTAGCTGGTCAGGAGGGTCACGCCGTCGGCGTACAGCTCGTCCAGGGCGTGGGCGAGCTCGGTGAGGGTGGCAGGGAGGCTGCTGGCGTCGTCCGAGTTGTCGTCTAATAGGGGGAGCGTGGCGAAGAAGCCGAACCGGCCTGGGTAGGCGTCGCGGACGGCGGCGCAGGTGGCGTTGGTTTGGCGGGCGACTGTTGCTGCTTGTGTGGGGGGCAGGAAGGAGAGGCCGGGAGCGCTGAGGGAGAGGATGGCTGTGTCGATGCCGTTTCGGTCCATGAATTCTAGGTCGAGCTCGGGCGACCATGGTGGAGGGGTGAGCCCGTGCGGGATTGTCCCGGATGCTCTCCATGCTAATTGTTTCGGTTGGGCGACATCAGCTTGGGTATCTTGACTTCGTTGTATAGAGTGAGAGAGACAATGCTAACTGACCATTCACATATTCTTCGGGCAAAATATGGTGGTGGACGTCGATGATTTTGCCCATTTCGACGGTGGTTTTCGGTAACAGTGGTAGTATGATCAGAAACAAATCATTGCCAAACGGAGGATGTTACTTCTTCGGGGGATGTGCTGTTAAATATGCCCCCATGAGCTGGTATTTACTGTAATTGGTTACCCCAGACCGAGTTCCTGCATGTAGCCGCCGGCCCCGTTTTGATTCGGCCGGGTGATGTCTTGCGTGTGCAGTTTACGTGCTAACTCTTTTTGTATCCCTCAGTCCGTGACATGGAGCCGTTACTCCCTTCCTACTACCACTATGATCTTACTAGTAATCCTAGTCCATCCCACGACTGCAAACTTTCCAGAAACGAACTCCACTAGAATCTTGGTTACGAATACACTGATGTCGGGGAAGTACGCTCGAAAGACCATGATCAAACTGCTCCTAATTGCCGCTCCCGTTCTCCCGATAAACAACGACCTCCTCGCCATCCTCAGCACCCTTGAGGACATCCAAAAGACTTTCCGTGTACTTGGGGATCCCATCGCGCTGTTCAACCCGAGCCAGCCCCAGCTCACCACGCTTTAGCCTCGGCGCATACCCGTCGAGAGCGTCCTCAGAAAAGTGGTCAATATTCAGCGTGTCCTCGGTGCGAATAATTTGGCGGGCCCGGATGGTTCGTAGAATCCTGAGCTCGTCCTCGGTGAGCTTCTCGAGGTCCTCTCTCGTCTCCTTGGACTTGTCCGCTCTCACGCGCGCTAACTTGTCGAGCACTGCGTTGCGGTCCTCCGGTGTGATCTGGTTGTAGGCGCTCAAGCAGAAGTTCACCGTGTCTGAGACTCGGGCTTGCGTGAGCTTGCCACCAACGTCGGCGTCCGCGAGACCTTGGATGACTACCAGGTAGTTTGCTCGTTAGTAAAGGTTGGCGTTCTGAAACGGTGGTGGGATGCCATACCGGGTGTGAAGAACCCAAAAGCCTTGTCGAACCCGTCCTGGTCGAAATCGCTCAGCACAGGTTCAGACCCCTTGCGAATCTGCTTCAAGACCATCATGACAACCAACAAGAAGCGGGTGTAACCTTCTGTGACTTTGCTCGAATGCCACCTGGCTGCCGTGCTCTCGTCACAGTCACCCCTTCTCGCGGCCTGGATGGTCATGGCGGCGGATAGACCAGCCGCAATGGCAAGATGCAACCCCGAACTGAAGAAGGGGTCGATGAAGCACCCGGCGTCGCCCACAATGCGGAAGTGGGAGCCCGCATAGCATGACGCGCTGTAAGACCAGTCAGATGCCGCTCTGATAGGAGATGCAAGCTCGGCCGAGGAGACCAGGTCCGAAATAATCGGCGATAAGCTGAGGCTTTCTTTGTAAGACTCTAGCGTGCTCGGGGACCCGGCTGCCTTTTTGCGTTTGATGGACTCGTCCTGTCGCATCACGATGCCGACGGACAGGCTGCCGTTGTGTAGGGGGATGGCCCACCACCAACCGCTCATATCTTTGCCGTAGCTTAGTTAGTTAAGGGTTTTGCATCAAGGTTGAGTGAATAAAGACGTACCGTCCAAGGCCTCAAAAAAGGGTTGCCCTTCCCTCTCGGTCCCCGGCGCATAAGTCTTAGCCCCTTTCCAGTAACCCCAAGTCGCGACATTCTTGAGGCCTTCATTGAATTTGCGGTTCTTCATGTACTTGGTCGACAAGATGCCGGCCCGGCCGCTAGCATCAACGACGTAGTCAAACTCGATAGTCCCCAGCGAGCCGTCTTTGCGCAACCACTTGGCAGCGACCGGTTGCCCTAGATGCTCCCCATCACCAGTCGGCTCGAACTCGATCGACTCGACCTTGGTGCCATCAAAAGTACGAGCGCCACTTTGGGACGCATGCTGAAACATGAGCAGGTCCGACTCGGAACGCACAACATTCCAAGCGTAGCCGTTGGGCCCGTTGACAGCAACGAAGTTGGTGACTTTGGCTTCTTGTTAGTGACATGAACACGCGAGTCTTGGTACGCTAACAACACTTACAAGCTTCACGCTTGTCGTTTAACTTGAACGACGCCCCAAGCTAGACAGCACATACGTTAGCTACCTTACCTAGCCGCGTCTTGCCGGGAAGGGGATTTGGCATCACCTTCTTGGTGAATCCGTGCTTATCAAACTTGGACTCGAGGTCAATGAAGCGTAGAAAGTACCGGATCGATGCTAGCATGGATTCTCCAATGTGGTACCTAGACCGCGCCGCCCCAGTACGGCCGTGATTAGTAACATGTAAAAGCGTGTGCCGGAGGCTTGGAATATGGTCTCGGCAACCAGGTCAAACACCTACCTCGGGAAACTATCTGCCTCGAGCAATACCGTGTCGACCCCTTCACGCGCCAACGCGGAGGCCGCGTATGACCCTCCTGGCCCGCCGCCAATCACGAGGACGGTGCAAGAGTCGGGGATAGCCATGTTCACTTCAAGTTTGAGGGGTAGTTCCGAATGGGAAGATAGGTATGCAGTTGTCCCAAGTGTTCAGACGATGTTCCCGGAATACACGCAATGCAAACTGCCCCTGAAAGTAAACGGGTATGCCCAAGCCTCCTCCGTCATCTTACATGCAATACGGTTTACTATGGATAAAAGATGTGCGGATAGGTACCTACATACGCTTCTTTTTAGAGGTTGTTGCATTTTCACAAATATGACTCCGCTGGCACAGAGGACTGCAGCAAAGTGTGCCCTTCATGCCCCTGAACGGACATGCAGGATCCAGCCTGGATCCTGCAGGCTGCAGTGCAGCAATGCTGCACCGCATGCAAATTACAACGCCGGCGGGTTTTTCCTTATCTAGCTTGGAACCCGGCTTGGAAGATGTTAGACTGGTATCGGCGGCTAAAATATATTAGGATGCAGACCATTCACCATTGTGATGTAGCACCTTACCGGCCAACCAAAGAGACAGAATAAGCGGCCTGGACGCATCTCTCGGAGCCCCTGGTTGCCACGAAGTCAAAGTGCTCAGCAAACGTTGCTTGAAATATTCTAGGTGTGAATTAGTTGCATGTATCTAGGTGCGGGTGGTTTGATGAACTTCTCGGCGTGGCAAGGTAGAAACATGGTTCACATATTAGAAACTACCAGTATCTACACAATTGATGGTATCCCATACACCGCGGGTCTGCAACACACTCGGCTGCTTTTCCCAGATCCCGACATCCCCGCCGGTGTAGTTGGCTGCCTTCACCCGTATGATCCGTCTCTACATGACCATCCCGATCCTCCGATATGTCTTGAGCGACTCGCGCTGCTGTAGGATGAGTGCGTATCCTGTCTCCTCCACTTGCGCGAGATCTCCATGTCCCCTTGGTATCTTGTAACCATAGTCCCAGTTGCGGGCACGTGCCATACGCAGAAGCTTGACTCCGTCCACGGGCTGCACAACACCTCTGCCATGGCCGAGAGGTTCCATCACATTGTCGAAGACCAATGCTTCCTCATTCCAAGGGTCCTCGCAGACCTCCCACACCGATCTTTGACTCGCGAGGATGGTTAATCCTAACTCAACTGCCTCTGGTGGCAGGTCCTGCGCCATCTCCCCCGCGGAAATTGGGCGGCATACCACATCGACATCGAACATCGGCCCCGAAATCTCTAATGTCCCCCCTGATACCCTTCCTGTGGGATCCACTGTTTCTGGGGTTGTCGAGATGTCCGAGGTTGTAAAAAACACCCACATTAATGTGAGGGCGTTGTCGCGGGGGAAATCCACACGGACATTCATCTTGGCCCACGACCAGGATGGAACTCGCACAACCATAGGAAGTCTGTCTGTCTCCGACCGTCTTCCCCGGAGACTCCACCGAGTCCAGAGCAGGTCCGTTTCCAACGAGTCACTCCACAGTCCAGCCAAGTAACGTGCTCCTGGCCTCTTCGTGCCCATCTGTTTCGCCAACCCCGACAGCGCGGGAAGCTTGTCGGACTGAAACGACAAATGGAGACAGCTGTAGACTTGGACAAGTTGCTGCCACTGCACGGCGAGAACCGACACGTCGGATTGGGTCAGTGCTTGGCGATAATCGCTTTTCTTGGTGGGTTCGATCTCGCCGCACTGGCACAGCGTTCTTTGCCCGCACTCCCAGGCCACCTCGTGCCTGAAGAAATGAACCACTCTCGGGGACATTAGGCGTTCTTGGAGCACCCAGCCTCGCTCGAAAAGTGGCCAGTGTTCGTTTCCCTCGTTGTCGGGCGCTGTCTCCATTCGAGGATGATCGGGGAATGCTCGGTGTCCAAAGATGTCGACGTTTTGCGTCCCTAGATGCGGAGGCTGAGGAGATCCCAAGTTTCCTGGAGAAAGAGGCCCTGCGTGCTGTTAGGGGCTGACGATGCAGCGATTGTGAGGTAGGCATTGCCGTAGACGTCGCACATTTTGGTCGACTCGCGGGCCCAATCGTCCCCGTCACCCTGGATGATGCAGAGCGAGTCGATCCAGATGTACTGGATTCCAAGATGCCAGTTTAATTTGATGGCTTCTTGAAATGTTTTCGGTATCGTATCCCAGGGGATAGACACCAAATGGTCCTCAGAATTGTCCTTGGTTGTCTTCAACGGCTGCGCACCGCCCCAGCAGTGGCTGAGACAAGTGTATCTGCCAATGCGGCCGTCCGCCACCTCGAGTCGAATCTCACTTGGCTTCCTAGGAGGAGACACCCCCCTTCTGGCCAGACTGGTGACAGAGAGGGCACCAGTCTGTTACCAGTGTGGTCAAACAAAAACAGTGCATAGGTAGTTGCCAGGGATGGCGCTATCTGTTTTTATCGAACTATAGGCAGGGCCATTAGAATTTCACCTCAACACCTACTGTCAAATGCAACACGCTGTCAAATGCAACACACTGTCACATGCAACACACTGTCAAATGCATTACACTGTCAAATACAATATACTGTCAACGCCGTCACGATGACCAATGACCCTAACCCTAGGGAAAACTAAAAATAGGAAAAAAGAGAACTGTATTTACCAATATCTAAGGTTTTATTTATATACACTTAGGGAGACCTTTATGAAAAGTTTGATTCGAACTTGAATCGAACAAGGGACTTTTCATAAAGAGTGAACCGCTTGACCACTTGGCCATTGATAGTTTTTGAAGTAATAGGTGTGTTCCTTCCTACAACCTATATCCCCTTTTTCAGGATATTGTCAGACTGTCCTATCTTGACAGAGTTCTATAGCCGACAGTGGCCAACAGACAGAAATATATAGGCAAGGTTGACAGACTGTCCTAATTTGATAGACTTCTATGGCCGACAGTGGCCAACAGACAGAAATATATAGGCAAGGTTGACAGACTGTCCTAGTTTGATAGACTACTATGGCCAACAGTGGCCAACAGAGGATATTCTACGGTCAAAGCCAACATAATAAATCGAGGTAATATTTAGAAGTCCCAGACATTGCAAACCACGATGTTGAAACTAGACAGATTACTATACCTGCCCTACATGCACTGTAAATCAGCCAGTCTACCGTGCAAGTGCCAGATCCACTGGTGCTATACAGGGCACTAGTAGGTCAGAAATTTGGTAGTATGTTACAGTTGAGACATACTGCCATGTACCCCCCCTTCCCCGGCTAGGTTGCTTCCAACGTTCAACACGCGAGTTGGAAGGCCAGACTCGGGGATTTCAAGGCAAGTGCCTTGATGCGTCCCGACACACTCTTCGATCCACTCAGTTGCCTGGCCAAAGGAGCTGCGTTGAAACTGTTCCTGGAGCGTATCGCACATCTCCTTTTCTAGAGCAGGGAGGATGCCCCAAGGACAAGGCAAGGCTATGAACACTACTATTAGCATACGAATGAGTCCGGGTATATAGAACACCAGTATCCCCTTTGAGTATCGTCGAGGAACTTACAAGAGTCAGTGCGCAACAACTGCATCTCCCTCACCGACTTATCGTGTTTCCAGGAACGCGACTGGCCTCGATATTGTGAGATCTTGATGCTCGGGTTATCAACATCTAGGTAGAGTACAAAGTAGTCACTGCTGAGCTGGTCTCCTTGGGAAAGCCACCGAGTTGCCCAACGGAATACCTGACACAGCCCGCAAAATTGCGAATCCGGGGGTGAAGGAGGCAGCTCTATAGTCTGGTAGTTGTAGAGTAATTTGAATCTCCTCCAAGTTGCAGTTCGGCTCTCCTTGATTATGTGACACCACGAGCATAGCAAATGCGATATCTCTTCTCGGGCTTGAAAACGCTCTTTGGCAAAGTCGACGACGCAATACCAAGACTCTGTTGCTCCGCGTCCAGAGGCAGACGCCGCGGGAGGGACTAAACCCCGCATTCTGTGAGTTTGAGAATCTAGAAAAATCTAGGTATACTAGGGACCTAGATAGGGAGGAAAATGTCCGATCTACCCATGGTTTGATGCAGCCTTCAGCGAGAAGGATTTCACTCGATCGAGAGCTTCGAAGTTGTCTTGATGCTCGCCGCGAGCTATGGCGGGGAAATTGGAGTACGAAAAAGAAACAGCCGAATCTGATACCCAACCCGTGCCCGTTCACGTAAGCGCCTAAGGTATCGATCTCGCCAATAAAAGCACAGTACGGTATGGCCGCAAACCCCAAATTTATACCCAGTGTCAGCAAAGAGACCAAGGTATAATTGATTCGCCTTAGCTTCCACGGCTGCTGCTTTTCGATGAACAATCTGGGCTCCGACTCTTGCTTGAACAAAAAGGGAACTTTGTTTACTTGCCCCTTTTTGCTCACTTACGTCCCCCTATTACTCATTGCCCCTCTTTTTCCTGCTCGGGGGACCTATGCGATAATAGGTACGTAGAGTAGATACCGCCCCGCGTTTGGGCAAGGAGATCATTGCCAGTGACACTCGCCATCGCTGCGGCTCGCGCCGCGACGGGCGTTCACGGCGAAATACACGTTCCTCGCTCCGTGTTTGGAGCGGCTACAGGTAGGTATTCTGCCATAGACCCCGCCGGGCCCCGAGCCCCTCCCCTCAGCTACATGTACGACCCCAACAGTGGATGCACCAAGCATGCATGACATATGACATCATGTCGTTGACGTCGTCTACCGAGCACCATTTTTCGAGGCGCTCCAATCGTGTATCGCGTCGGGTAAGACTCTGACGATCCGGCCTCCGACGAGTGTTTGTTTGCGACGGAGGGAGTGGTCGCGCCAATGAGAACCGGGTACTCGGCTGCGAGTCGGTGGTCATACAGAACCTTAGTATGCGTGCTATTTATTCGACGGCGATCAGTGTTGCTAGCGGCCAGGGGTTGAAGAGTCTCGTGTACCTTGATGATGGCTCGGTAAATCAGAGGAATCTCACAGTCACGAGTACCTCCGGCCAGGCTAAATGTAACGTTGAAAAGATATCCCGCGAACGACAAACGACGGGACGGTTCTTATTTCCGTCAGAGCCTATTTGGCGCTCAGTCGGGGGAAAAAGAGTCGGAGATGTCGTGCTGGGTATATCAGAGAGTGCGGGGCTGGCCAATCCAACGGCCTGGTGATGCGGTCTATGTCACACATTTCAGTCGTGTGGACCGCGACAGGGTGATATAGCAGGTGGATCATCTCTTCCGGGTTGGGAAGGTCAATGCGAACCATCGCTTGAAGCAGATTTTCCGGTGGTGACCGTGGTGGCCACAAGTTGGCGTCCAGTGTGTTCAACATGACACGGAAACTATAAAATGCTCAGTGGTTTCCCCCATTCGCGGACGGAACTAGTAGAGATCAGGTCTTGGACATGCATTTCTAAGATGTCGTTTCTCACCGAAGCCCGATGCCTCAACGGCAGGCTTCCCGCCATCCTCTTTGTGCTGCTATTTGGTCCCTTCCTCGTCGGAGCACATCCCAGCAACACACCCCGTGCCAACGCAGCCAAGGCGACCAACCGTGAGCGCACCAGCCTTAACGACGGCTGGAAGTTTTCGCGTTTCACATCCAATCCGGACTCTCTGTCATACAACACTCTGAAACCATGGGTCCTCCCGTCGGCCAACGACTTCACCAAAGGTTCCAAGCACCAACCTCCGTCTGGCACCCCCCCCGGCAGTGACGTCAAGTACGTGCAAGCATCTTTTGATGACAGCGGTTGGGAGGCCATCGACTTGCCCCATGATTGGGCCATCAAGGGGCCCTTCAACGCCCCGGGTGTCAGTGGCGGGATGGGCCGCCTGCCTTCAAACGGGGTCGGATGGTACCGTCGGAAGGTGACCATGGCTCCAGAGGACGAGGGCAAGTCCATCTTTCTGGACATCGACGGTGCCATGTCTTATGCGGCTGTCTGGCTCAACGGGCGTCTGTTGGGCGGGTGGCCGTATGGATACGCCTCGTTCCGCATCGATCTCACTCCGTACTTGAAGGCAGGCGATGATAACTTGCTGGCCATTCGAGTGGACAACGCGCTGGACAACTCGCGGTGGTACCCCGGCGGCGGCATCTACCGAAACGTGTGGCTCGTGAAGACCAACCCGACCCATGTGGGCCAGTATGGAACATACATCACGACGTCAGATGTGTCAGACAATTCAGCCAAAGTCAACCTGGCTGTGGAAATCGAAAATGGAGGTTCGTCGAGCCAGAGCGTGAACGTCGTCACGGAAATCCATCTCTTGGGCGGAGCGGAGGCAGTGGCCCAATTTAAGAAAGCAACAATAACTGTGCCGGCTGGCGAGAAGAAGTCCGTGAGCACCTCAACCACAGTAACGAAACCGCTGCTCTGGGGCCCGCCACCCGCACAGAAGCCGAACATGTATCTCGCCATCACCACCCTGTCCGTCAACGGGTCTGTCATCGACACCTACGAGACTCCTTTCGGCATCCGGTCCATCACATACGACCCAAACAAGGGGATATCAATCAACGGAAAACCCGTCAAAGTTTTCGGCACCTGCAACCACGGCGACCACGGCTCTCTCGGAGTAGCCTTCAACACCCGCGCCGCCGAGCGCCAGCTGACGATGCTCCAAGAGATGGGCAGCAACGCCCTCCGCACCTCGCACAACCCGCCCGCGCCGGAGCTCCTCGACATGGCCGACCGCCTCGGCTTCATGGTGCTCGACGAAATCTTCGACTGCTGGACCGAGGGCAAAACCACCAACGACTTCCACACCATCTTCCCGGACTGGCACGAAGCCGACCTCCGCGCCTTCATCCGCCGCGACCGCAACCACCCGTCCATCATAGCCTGGAGCTTCGGCAACGAACTCCCCGAGCAGTCCACCGCGGCAGGCGGCGCCATGGCCAAAACCCTCCGCGACATCCTCCGGTCCGAGGACGCCACCCGCCCCACCACCGCCGCCATGAACGGCGCCAGCCCAGACACAGCCCTCGCCAAAACCGTCGACATGATCGGGCTCAACTACCAAGGCGAAGGGCAGGGCACGTCAACAGCAGGCTCCTTCGGCGCCTTCCACCGCGCCTTTCCGGAAAAAGTCGTCTGGAGCAGCGAGAGCGCGTCGGCGCTCAGCACGCGCGGCACCTACCTCTTCCCGGTAACCAGCGCCAACAGCGCGAGCGTGGGCGACGCTTCGGGCGCCGGCGGCAACTCGACGGCGCGCGAGGTCAGCGCGTACGACTTGTACGCCACGGCGTGGGGGTCGTCGCCGGATAAAGTGTTTGAGGCGCACGACCGCAACACGTACGTGGCGGGCGAGTTTGTGTGGACGGGCTGGGACTATCTCGGCGAGCCGACGCCGTATAACGCGGCGCGGAGTTCGTATTTTGGCATTATTGACCTCGCCGGGTTCAAGAAGGATCGGTTTTGGGAGTACCAGGCCCGGTGGGCGCCCGAGGTCGCGATGGTGCATGTGCTGCCGCACTGGACGTGGCCGGATCGGGTCGGCCAGGTCACGCCGGTGCATGCGTTTTCGTCTGCCGATGAGGCTGAGCTGTTTGTGAATGGGAAGTCGGCGGGGAGGGTGAAGAGGGGGCAGTATGAGTCGCGGTTTAGGTGGGATAAGGTGGTGTATCAGCCGGGGAATGTTAGTGTGGTTGCGTACAAGGGTGGGAAGCAGTGGGCCGTGGAGACGAAGCGGACGGTGGGCGAGGCGAAGAAGTTGAGCATGGCGGCTGATCGGACGACGATTCGTGGGGATGGGTATGACTTGTCCTTTGTTACTGTTGCTGTTGTGGATGGCGACGGGGAGACGGTTCCGCGGGCGAGCAACGCCATCACCTTTTCGGTTTCTGGGCCCGGCCAAATCGTGTCGACTGATAACGGAAACCCGGCTGACATGACGGCCTTCCCGTCCTTGACTCGGAAAGCGTTCAGTGGTTTGGCGCTGGCAGTTGTCCGCTCGAAGAAGGGGGCTTCCGGAGAGATTACTGTCTCGGCTTCTGCGAGTGGACTTGGGTCAACGAAAGTTAGCTTGAAGGCTACCTAGGTAGGTAGGTAGGTAGTTAGGCGCTCAGATCGAGATCATTGAGTGTTTCCCAAACCAATGACACCACCAAGACCATTTGGAAGCATGTAGAACGTCCAGGGTGGTTGTATATACACAGACCGGTTTGGCGAAGAATGTACAGAGAACAGATGACATGTCGATGACAAGGGGAGTGCCCAGTCCACTAAATCGCATGGCCATCGTCCAGCCTCCTCTCCTGAGCCCAGGCCCGGACCTGCTCAAAGTCCTTGCACAGGTGCGTTGCCCCTGTCCCATCCGTGTCTGGTATCTTCGCCTTCAGGTTCTGGCCTTCCAGTGCTGTGTCGGCACAGCAAACGATCGACTGTCGCAAGTAACGGAAGCAATGGTCGATGTGGCGCCGAAGGTCGGGGTGATGTGCCTCTTCGCGATGTTGCAATTCGCCGCGTTTCGCCAGCTCGAGGTCGTCGTTCACTTTGTTCCACATCTTCATGACGCTGTGCTAGAATGTCCATGTTAGGACCTACCCACTACAACCGCGTTGAACTGGCTAGCAAAGACTCACTAGGCAATGGAGTTGGTGAAAGACTGCGATCGAATAGAACTCTGGCCCCTTGTCAACCATCGGCGGTGGCAGAATGTGCTTGGGGTCGTGGTCCACGGCCATGAAACCATTGCCAACTGTCATGCGTCAGCCTACGACTATCCCTGCGTTACTGGGTAGAAAATACATACGAGGCATAAACGACACCCAATAATCATATGTGGCATTTGCCGACTCGGCTGTCTTGTGGTCTGGCGTTGAACGCGGGTCGTCGTCGAAGAGCACTGGTCGGACGGGGACTGGGAATGTCAGCACCAAACAGCAACGACTTGGCGACGGAGCTCAGTACTTACACTCGGGGACCAAACCATTAATCTCTCCAACCAAATGCAGGCCAGGTAGTGCCCGCCAGTACATGATCCATCCGGCCACCGCCAGCAGGCTGGAGAAGAGGGCAAGAAGCGCCAGAAGCGGGTTCAGAATTCTCTTCCATCTCCAAATGTTCCTTGCGCGTCTGACTTGACCCGGCTCCTCCAGACCAAACAAAGCGTCGTCGCTAGGCAACAAACCAGCCTCCTCTTGCTCGGACTTGGAGTTTGGTGTCATCGGTGACGCGATGTCGATGCTGTATCGTGCTGTGTCGAGGTCCATAAGAGCGACGCTTTTGAAGCAAGATCGTTGGTTGTGATTTTGTGGGACAACGTGGAGTTTTGGGCTGCGTCGAAGACGAGAAAGTTTTGAGTCGAGCATTGATCACGGGGGGTTGGTGGTAAGCTATAGTATTTGGACAAAGAGGCCATGAGCAGTTTTTCTTTTGCCCGAGGCGAGGGACAAAAGGGGGCCTTGGGAATAGCGCACTGTGCAATCATCGCTTCGCGGCCCAGAGATGCACCGTGTGAATATCTCCGTGGCGACAATCTAAAATCGAGGCTTGACCTCTTACGCACCTGAATAAGACCGTTTGGGCCATTTGCGAGTGCGAGTTTGGCAACCACGTCTGGTTTAGGTACTGGTCCCACCCGTGGCTGGAATTTGTTTGTTTTCTTTGCCATTGCATGTATTCGGAGATCAAACTCGTAATAATATTAAGTACTGAGTCCTATAACCATCGTTCTTTGCTTTGAATTAATACAGAAAACCGCTGATGTTCTCCAGGGCCTACTAAGCTATCGTGCTTCCTACCCCGGGTTTCCCTGGCCCCCGAGCCTCGACACGGGCACACTGCGACTAACCCTCCACGACGCACCCAAGGTTACGCCACAGCTCGGCTCCACCGTACATGGCGACATAAGCATCCACAAACTCCTTGGTAGCATTGGGGACTTCTGTCAGATCCTCGGCATCCTCGGCGCACCGGTGAAGAAGGAATTTGATGTCCTGGGCGTCCGACATCTTTTTACTTTCGCCCGCCCGACCCAGGATCGAACGGCACTTCGCGTTCAAAATCAGCGCGGGCTTCAAGACCTGGATTCCGTTGACGTCGACCGTCTCGGTGGACTCGTCGAACGGCTCCTTGAACAGGGCCGGCGGGGCGATGATCTGGATCTCGACGGGGGGCGTGCTGAGATAGACGGTGTGATTGGTTCGCGGCTCGACGGCAAAGTGTTCGGTTTGGGCCTTTAGCAACAGCCGCGCGTCTCGGATCCGGCTTTTGGGGACGACGAAGTCGACGTCGGTCGTTGCGCGGTTTGAGCCCAGGAGAAGACAGGCGGCACCGCCGACGACGGCGTACTTTACGTCGCCGTCTCTCAAGGCGCGGGCGACGGCTTTGGCGGCGGCGATGACCTGGTCAGTTGAGGGATAGGGACAGGGTAGACTTGGAGGGGGGTTCGAGGCCATGGTTTGGTATAATTTACTGGTATCAATGGTATATGCCAGAGGGGGATGGGTAATGCACAATGGGCGGTCTGAAGACGGGATGGTTGATCATCGGATGAGGGGGCGGTCGTGGTTGAGCCATTTGCATTGTTGTTGCCTAGGATCCGAGAACAAACCACAGATGGATGAGGAAGCACGATTAACCCTAACCCGTATTGTCCTGAGCGATCAAGAGCTTCCATTCCATTCTCTTCTTCCGTTTGACATGCAGCAACCCCCATCAACGACATGGCAGCCCGGTCCCGATACGACCCCTGCGACACCCTACGCGCCCAAGACATACCGTGTCTCGTCTACTTTGAGGACGCGATCGCTGCGTATGGCGTTCCGACGGCGCTTTTCGACCTGTATCTCTTGGTGCCGGACCTTGCAGAGGCCGAAGAGACACTCCTCGCGGCAGGATGGACCACGGCCCCGCCACTAGGTCGCGTTCACCACTTCTTGAACTCGCCTCTACACATCTCCCACCGTCGCCTACTGCCTCCTCCGGGAATCACAACAGCCGAGAAGCCCCCATCTGACCCAGCCGCTCCGCCATCTCAAGCTGCGCCGGGGCCAACAACAACTGTCCTACTTCCTGCCGCTTGCTGGACAGCCTCGAATATCGACGAGATATTCTTGTCCTCTCCGGACACCCTCGTCCCTCCGCTCCCCGTTCTCCTGGACGGCCTGATCAAAGCTTTGCTGGATTTACCTCCCTTCGATCAAGCCCTCAGCGATCATTTAGCCACCCAGATCTCTTATCTGTACGGGCACTGCGACGCGCTCAAGACGCAAGACTTTGGCAGAGAGTTGATGCTGGAACACCGCCAGTTCCACTACGACGCGCTCTCGAAGCCGGGTCTGGGGACCGTGCCCTTCCTCATGGAGCAGCAGCGGATTAGGGAGGATGTCAGAAACGGGAAACATGAGCCGCAGCGGAATGCATGGTACTTGCCGCCGACCCGTACTTGAAGCCTGACAAAACAACTGGAGTTCTCCGCGCACAGAAATGACCCAGACAGTTGGCGGAGAGTCCTGGCAGGAGGCGGTGTTGTCGAAGGGGAGGTATTTTGACTTGGCGTTACCCCAACCCGAGAGCCAGCCGGTCTGGAACAGCCGAGAAATGGCTCGTTCAAGTGGGCATTGCTAGTGCCGTTGGGAGAGACATTTTAGTGTCGACTCGGGGCCCCCAAAGCTTATTTAACTCTGGACAGGCACTGAATAAAACCAGAGCCTCAACTCAGTCCACGGCACCAAGTTCGAGAAACGTGCACGGAACGCCTCCGTACGGACCCACACAAGGCCATCGTCGATCGCACTCCGCCCTTTTCGCGTGTCAAATCTGCCACACGGAAAAGCTTCCCGTGGGAAATTACGACAAACAGGCAACGAATGGCGGGGCGCCCGTGTCTCGGTCTCCTCGTGGATGGTGTCAGCGGAGAGAAGTTGGTCCGAAGAACGGAGCAGGCGTTGCAGGGTCGCAAGCTGAAGCTCTGCCGTGCCTCGAGCGTCTCATTTCACGAACCGGGGGCGGGGGTGGGCCTCGGGTGGGTGCCTTGCCCCACCGGCTAAGGCTGCAAGTTGTCTGGGGCGTCCAGGATGTTCGCCGTTTGCCTGATCCCCAGTTCGACAAGACAATCAACAACAAACAAGCGTGTCGCGCGCTGCTGCTGCTGCTGCAGAACCAGCCCGCGCGTGCATCACTTCAAGGCCCGACATCAAGTCTCGCGCCGTCACTGAGCCACCGTCTTGCAGACTCCCCAAAGCCTTATCTGCTGTGCCACAGTCTCGACTCGGACTTGGCGGGTGCGGCTGAGGCCCGAAATCGCTAGCGTGTTGGGGTCGTCCCAGTGATCACATCTTCTTTTCGGCTTGGCAGGCAGCGAAACGGCATAGTCTGCGGTGGTTCATGGCGCGAAGGACGCAATGCTGGTAAAAAATAAAAGCCCCGGGCGAATTGGGGGGTGACCGTTAAAGCGTGGTCGTTGCCCGGGGCGTGCTTTTCCGATCTTCCTTTGCTCCTTTCCCCCCCTTCCGCTGCCGTCTCCATCCCAAAATTCACCATCAACGGCCGACAAGAGAAGCTCAAACATGGCCGTGACGAGTCTTCGCTGGCTGGTCGCCGCCTCGGCCTGGCTCCCCGCCGTGTCCGCCGGCCTCGGGCGGGAGCAGCCTCGCCCAGGGGGCCCCATCCAGACACAGGCCCCAAGCCTGAAGGACGCCGAGCTTCAACTCGTCCCGCGCGTACTCACGGCGCGCCCTGCCCCCAGAGCCGAGCTGCGGAAGCGCGACACCAGAACTTGCGGCTACGTCAACGGGAATTCGAGTAAGTACATGTACCAAGTGCCAGCACAGTCCCTACCTACCCATGCCGTCAAACGCCCGGTCCTGACACTTCACAGTGTCCGGATATGTCTGCGCGAACTCAGCAGCACAATGTCTATACAACTCAGACGCCTCTGCCGTAGGCTGCTGCTTGACGACCTCGTGTAACATCTACACGGCCTGTATGCCCTATGCGTCGTCCGACGTCAGCTTTGACAGGGACCGGACACGGTATTGCTCTGAATCAGACTCCCCGTCCTGCGCCGCCTTGGTCTATGCCGACCCCACAAACTCCCTGTCCGGTTACACCATCCCGTCCTGCGGCAGCGTGGCGACGACGTACAATCTGTACTTCAGCTCCTTTGGCGCAAACACTCCCAGTACGAGTTCCACCCGCAGCAGTCTGTCGCTGACGACCGCCTCGACGAAATCGTCCGAGGCGTCCTCGTCCGAGGCGTCCTCGTCCTCTTCCGACAACGACAACGACAGCAATAATACTCGGGCTCCTGCCGCGACCAGCTCCTCTGATGCCCCGAACCCGGAAGCAGCCGGATCATCTTCTCCGCCTATCGGCCCCATTGTTGGTGGTGTCGTTGGAGGTGTTGGTGAGTGAACACCTGATTGCCTGCTCCGGGTATCAAAAGACTAATGCCCTCCTTCTAGCTGCCCTCGCCCTTCTCGGACTTGGCATCTTCTTCCTCCTCCGTCGTAAGAACCACGCCGAGGGCTCACCGCCTCCCGGCCCACCGGGGGGTCCCGCACCAAGCTTCATGCCTCCCCCAGGACAAGGCCCCTACCCGAACCAGACCCCGCCGCCCGGACAAGGCCCCTACCTGAACCAAAGCCCGCCGCCCGGACAGGGCCCCTACCCACACCACACCCCGTCGCCCGACCACATGGCCGTGCCCGGCGCTTTCGACCCCCGTTACAGCGTGTCCATGGCCAGCCCGATGCAGGGCCAGTCACACATGAGCCCCCCCTCGATGACCATGTCGGTCTCTGGCAGCCCGTCCCCGGTCTATCCCGCACATATGCAGCCGATGGGTGGAGGATCACCGCAACCTATGGGCTTGGGTGTGGGCACGCCGCCGCCGCCGCCGATGGGCATGGGAGGCACGCCGCCCCCGTCGGGCTACGGGCCCCAGAATGGACAGTTTGCGCCGTATCCGGGTCCGCCAATGCATATGCAGCAGCCCGGGCCCCAGGCCGCCGAGTTGCCCACGCAACGCGGGGATGGGCAGGTGCACGAGCTGTCGTAGTTGTTTTAGGCGATGTAATAGGGCGGCTGATGCTCGAGATTGGGTACATAGCGGTTCTTTCATTTCGAGTGTAAATACCTACTTTAGAAATTATGGGGTTTGGCGTTAGACTTGGGCGGGGGGGGGGGTTGGGTGTAATAGCTGGTGCAAGTCTCAATCTTAGAAGATACTGATATACCTACACATTTCTTCATTGATCATCACAACCCGATCTCCATTGTCAACTGAGAAGTTGCCCAATCTTACTGAGACTTGTCATTTCTGAGACAAAGCCCTAAGTTGCACTGGGGTCTGAACACTGCTGGGATACATTAGTAGGTAGGTACCTTAGCGGAGAGGGCCCCCTCCAGACATACTGCCACCGCACTGGCAATAGACTGTCAACAGTGAAAATTAGCCTCAACACACATAGGCTATTGCAAGTCTATTTAGTGATCGTTTGAACCGAAACCCTGTCTCTATGAATATGAAAAATTCATTAACGTGATCCACCATCGACTCGGACACATCATCGACCCGGACACTTTTTCCCCC